>JANAVB010005251.1:0-55290 GCA_029216955.1 Iris pallida
CTCAATCACTTTAGAAAAATTCTTTTATTGCCATCTAAATCCTTATTGTCAGCTGATCCTTTAAATTTTTAACTGTCCGTCTTTGTTATTTCGCTTCTTTCTCAGAAATTAATACTCTTGTTTGTCTATCTTCAGGATGGTAGAGACTCGATCGCAACGTACCATTCATGGGGATGCTATGGAGGGGACTGCTACATCCAAGCCAGTACAGCGAGGCCACGGGACTGCAGCTTCTGCCACCTCTGCTCGTATTAAGACCCGGTCATCCCAGAGGATCCCTTCCAGCAGCCGTCTCTAGGATACGTGGATGCAGCACAGATGTTCGCATACTTTTAGCAGTTCATGGACCGGCAGCCGGCTCGACAGGACAGGGGCATGGAGTTGGCCGTTACGACGGTTGCTGCTCGACCAGTGGTCCATCAGCCGAGGATACCGGGGATCGAGCAGTTTCAGAAGATGAGCCCCAGAGAATTTCTGGGGACAGAGGGGATCCTATATGCCGATGAGTGGATCGAGCATATAGAGGAGATCTTCCGCTTGGCCAGGATACCAGCAGATCTTCAGATCGAGGCTACAGCTAGCCGGATACGAGATCTTGCTTGCACCTGGTATCAGTCAGACCTCAGGGTGGGGGTACCTGGGCAGACTTGGAAGCAGTTCAAGGGCTTCTTCAAGAAAAAGTTCTTCCCAGATTCAGCACTCAGAGCCTTGGAGTCGCAGTTCGAGAGCCTATCCACGAGAACCTTTTAGTGGAGGAGTACACCGGGGAGTTCGGCCGCCTCGGCAGGTTTGTAGAGGGCTTGAGCGAGACGGAGAAGGCCCAGAGGTTCCGGAAGGGTCTAGTCAAGGAGGTCAAGTCCTTGACCAAGGGCAACCGGGATGCCACATTCGAGGAGATCTTAACGGGAGCCTTGTCGGCAGAGGAAGATCTTGAGCTTAGGCTCAAGAGGGGGTGAGACCCAGTTGGGGGCAGCAGCAGCGGGGGCCAGGCCAAGAGGCCCCATTTTCAGTACCAGCAATTGAGGCAGTTCCAGCCGCAGCCGATTCAGCAGAGGCCAGTTCATCAGCAACAGCAATCGAGGCAGCACCAGTAGGGTCAGAGGCAGGGTGTTACTTGTGCCTACTGCAAGAAGCCTGGGCACGTCTTCAATGAGTGCCGAAAGAGGCTGGGCCAGTGTCTGGTGTGTGGCTCAGCAGACCACCAGATGAGGGAGTGCCGCATAGCACGAGCAGGCCCGGAAGGAGGAGCTAGGGCTCCAGCAAGCCAACAGAGGGGACCAGCCCTGCCGACACAGCAGCAGAGGTTCGTCCAGTATCAGCTATAGGCCAGGGGATGCCAGCAGGGGTAAGCTTTCGCCATGGCAGCTGGAGATGCAGAGGTAATAGGAGAGTTGATTGCAGGTTCGATTCTTCTCTACACCAGTCCAGCTTTTGCATTATTCAATTTCGGTACTTCGTATAGCTTCATATCAGTATCTTTTGCGATTAGACACGGTATCATAGCTAAATCGTTTCCTAGGACTTACAAGATCACGACTGGGGTGGCATTATCCTTTTAAGTGATGTTTGTAAGGGTCGGAGAGTAGTTTTGGGAGGTCGAGAGTTGGAGGTGAGCCTGCTCGTAATGCCATTGCCGAACTACGATATAGTACTAGACATGGATTGGTTGAGCAGGCACCACACCAGCATTGATTGCAGAGGGGGTAGAGTTCTCTTCAGAGCGCCGGAGGAGCAAGAGTTCGAGTACTCCAGACGTCAGGTAGAGCAGAGCAGCGGAGTCTTCTTTGGAGTCTCGGTCGAGAAGCAGGCGATTCCACACCCCTTGATAGCAGAGTATATGGATGTTTTCCCAGAGGAGTTACCGGGATTGCCACCAGACAGAGATATAGAGTTCTCGATAGACTTGGTTCCAGGAGCGGAACCCATCTCTCAGCATGTCTATCGGGTGAACAACAGCGAGCTGGTGGAGCTGAAGAAGCAGGTGGATGAGCTACAGGACAAGGGCTTCATCTGCTCGAGTTCGTCGCCATAGGGTGCACCAGTGTTGTTTGTGCCGAAGAAGGATGGGTCAGTACGCATGTGTATTGACCATAGGGCACTCAACAACCTCACGATCAAAAACAAATACCCAATGCCGCGGATCGACGATCTATTTGACCAGTTGAGTGGAGCTCGGGTATTTTTCAAGATTGATCTTAGATTGGGATATCACCAGGTGAATGTGAAGAGGGAGAATATTCCCAAGACTGCTTTCAGGATGCGGTACGGGCAGTTTGAGTTTTTGGTTATGCCGTTTGGGCTAACCAATGCACCAGCAGTGTTTATGAACCTTATGAACAAGGTGTTCCATCAGTATCTGGATCAGTTTATGGTGGTGTTCGTTGACGACATCTTGATATATTCCAAGACTGAGGAGGAGCACGAGGAGCATTTAAGGATCGTGCTGGAGACTCTCAGGAAGGAGCAGCTTTACGGGAAGCTCTCCAAATATGAGTTCTTCTTGGACCGGATGGACTTCTTGGGGCATGTGGTGACTGGAGATGGTATCTCAGTTGACCCTAAAAAGATTGTAGCAGTTGAGGCATGGGCAGCGTCGACTTCGGTTGCAGAGATCAGGAGTTTCCTGGGCCTGGCAGGATATTATTGGAGATTTGTACAGGATTTCTCCCAGGTTGCAGAACTGTTGGCTCGGTTGACCCAGAAGGATGCTGAGTTCATTTGGTCAGAGGAGTGTCAGGTAGCTTTTGATGAGTTGAAGAAGCGGCTTACGACAGCTCCGATTCTGATATTGCCTTCAGGATCAGGTGGTTTTACTATTTATAGTGATACTTCAGGGAAGGGGTTGGGTTGCATCTTACAGCAGCATGGGAAGTTGATTGCCTACGCTTCCAGGCAATTGTGCTTCCATGAGAAGAACTACCCTACCCACGACCTGGAGCTGGCAGCAGTGATGTTTGCTCTGAAGTTGTGGAAACATTATCTGTATGGTGAGAGGGTAGAGATCTTCACAAATCACAAAAGCTTAAAGTATGTGTTCACTCAGAAGGAGTTGAACATGAGACAGTGGAGATGGCTAGAGTTGATAAAGGATTTTGACATCCTACATCAGTATCACCCAGGAAAGGCCAACGTGGTTGCCGATGCCTTGAGTAGGTATCCGACAGCCATGTGTTTGACCATGGATCGGCATTTTTTTGCAGACTTGGAGAGCCTTGGGATTGAGGTGATCGTGCCCGGGGTACAAATGGAGTTATGGGGGATGCAGATTCAGTCGAACTTGGTGGAGAGGATCAAGTCAGCACAGTTTGAGGACGTTGCTCTGCGGTGTCTCCGAGAGTAGGTTCGAATAGGATTGCTGGAGGGCAAGTTTTCTCTTGGAGAGGATGGTGCCTTGAGGTACGGTTCCAGGTTATGTCTGCCCAGCAGAGATCTCAGGGAGCAGGTTATGGAGGAGGCCCACAGATCTCAGTACTCTATACACCCAGGTGCCAACAAGATGTACCGAGATCTGAGGGAGCATGTTTGGTGGTCAGGGATGAAGCGGGAGGTGGCTCGCTTAGAGGCTAGGTGCTTGGTCTATCAGCAGCTCAAGGCAGAGAGACAGAGGCCCGATGGATTGATACAGCCGCTGTCCATTCCCGAGTGGAAATGGAAGCATATCACTATGGACTTCGTATCAGAATTATCGCACACACTAGGAAGAAAAGATACAATTTGGGTCATCGTTGACAGGTTGACCAAATCGGCCCACTTCTTGCCATTCAAGGTGGATACGTCTACAGAGAGGCTGGCGGAGATGTATATGCGGCAGATAGTCAGGATTCACGGAGTTTCGGTCAGCATCGTCTCAGATCGGGATAGTCACTTTACTTCCCATTTCTAGAGGAGTCTGCAGACCAGCTTGGGTACTCAGCTCAAGTTTAGTACTGTATACCACCCCAAGACGGACGAACAGTCGGAGCGGACTATTCAGACACTTGAGGATATGCGGTAGACGTGCGTCCTGGACTTTGGAGGTTCCTAGGAGGATCATCTTCATTTGGTAGAGTTTGCTTACAACAACAGTTTCCAGGCCAGCATTGAGATGTCACCTTTCGAGGCTCTGTACGGGCGTAGGTGTCGTACACCATTATCTTGGGATGATGTTGGTGAGCGAACTTTACTGGGGCCAGAGATCGTTGTTGACGCAGCCGAGAAGGTGAAGCTCATCAGGGACAGACTTCGCGTGGCACAGGACAGACATCGACACTGGGCCGATAGCCACCGGAGGCCGTTGGAGTTTGAGGTACAAATTAGAGTAGGATTAGATTTAGGCTTGTTTTTTATGATTTTTGATCATGTTTGTTTATTATAATTAATTGAGACCTTACTTGTGATTAGGCCAGAGACCAGGTTTTCTTAAGGATATCTCCGACTCGTGGTACGATACATTTTGGTGGAGGCGGGAAGCTTAGCCCGCGCTTCATCGGCCCTTTCGTTATCAGCGGGAGAGTAAGTGACGTTGCATATAGGCTAGACTTGCTGCCTGTGCTAGTGGGGGTCCACAACGTATTCCATGTATCACAGTTGAGACGGTACATGGCTGACCCTAGCTATGTGCTTGATCATTCAGAGATTGAGGTTGGGCCTTCTCTCTGCTATCCAGAGCAGCCAGTGGATATTCTGGATCGACGGGAGAAGGTTCTGAGGAACCAGGTGATACCCTTGGTACGCGTCGTATGGAGTCATCATTCTCCAGGAGAGACTACCTGGGAGGGGGAGGATGAGATGCGCGAGCGCTACCCTTATCTTTTTGGACCGTGAGGTATACTTTCTATCCTTCTCATCAGTTGTATTTCGCCTTTCAATTTTGAGGACAAAATTCTTTTAAGGAGGGTAGATTTGTCACTACCACATTTCTAGTTTGAGGGTATTTTTTGACATTTTTGGGGCAATTTAAATTTGTTAGAATTTATTTGAATTTATGGGAATTTTTAGGAATGATTTTGGAATTGTTTGGACTAGATTGATTTTGACTAGTTTTGACCCTTGTAGACCAACCTAGAAGCTAACCCTAGTTAGTATGGACTTGGTTAGGTTATATGACTCTAGTCTAACCTAAGCTAACCCTTGTACTGGTCAATAACTCTAGTTAGCAATAGGAATTAGAAAGTCATAAGTCATGGCTTATGATTTAGAACCATTAATAAATCAATTCAAGCCATAGCCTTGTAGGTTGGCCCAAAGCCCAAGACATTATAAAAAATCTAACCCTAAAATTAAGTGGCCGGCCACCATATCATCATTGGGAACATCACCCTATAAATGCTCTCCTAATTTTAGGGTTGCCTCTTTTTAGGAAAGCTCAAGTTTAGGAAAAAGGTTTGTTTCCTATTTCATTTAATCCCTAGAATTCCATTCCATTTCCTTTTTTATTTAAATCTCTTCCATTAGGTTTTAATATACCTATACTTGCTGTTATTGGAGTTTTATTTCAGTTTATTGTTGATTTGTTGGATTGGGACATCAAGGAGAAGAGCTCTACAAAGGGGGGTTTTCCTAGAAGTTCAACTATAGGTAACTTCCTCATTCCACAATGAAATTTCGATTATTTACATATTCAGGAAGCCCGAGGAGTCCCCTAAGTGGCTGGATTGGTTTCGTGTCGAGTTTCATAAGTTTCGTGTCCGTTTGGACACGTATCAGACCTGTCCCTTAACTGTTTGTCGAAATGCCTCAAAGAACATTTCGACCTAATTTCTAGGATGTTTTTGAATAGGAATCTAGGTCTTGATAGTGCTTATGGATTTCTGTTACTGCTGAGGTGGTATTTGTGTCGGGTTGTGTCGAATTCGATACGTGGACACGCGGTGCACAAACGCGCGCGCGCTCGGGTTGGATCCCCTGCTGTTCGGGGGCCACAGCTGCCAGGACATGCCATAGTCGACACTTGACACTTGACACATGGGTCGTCCTCGTGACTGATACGACTGTGTGTCGAGTTCAGACCCCCATGTGTCGTGTCGGACACGTACGAACACGTGCATTGCTTTTGTACTGACATGGATTCAGTTTTTTTAGGACACTGATAAGTGTCTCGTGTCACTGACACACGTGTTGTGGACCCACATCAGGGTTTCCTAGCCCTAGACCTAGACCTAGTCAATACTGGGACACAACCACGTGTGTTGTGTCGTGTCGTGTCATGCACACGAAACCCGTGAACACGTACACGAGGATTAACACAGATATTATACTATTTTGTGTTTTGATTGGTTTTGACACATTGTGTCCTCGTGGTTGGACACAATGACATTATGGGACACATATGTATTATATATATTATTACCAACCAAAGGGTTCGTGTTTTAGTTTAATTTCCTATTTGAATTCTCATTTACCCCAAAGCTGCTGATACATGTGTTTTCTGTAAATTTCCAGTTTTCAAATATGATATTGCCATCTATTTTAACCTATTTATTACTGTTAATATATTGGTTTTAATTCCTATATTGGTCCTCCTACATGATTCCTAAATGTGTGTCAAATTTGGGATTGTTTGGTTGTAGTTTGGGCTTAAAAACTGGGAATGCAAGAAGTGACTAAAAACTAGAATTTCATGAACTGTATAGACTGTTTTAGACTGATTTTTGAGTTCTATTATGAACTATGGAATGTTTTCCAGTGTTGTATAAAATCTGGGAATTGGTATTTGGCTGTAACTGAACACTAGTTAACTGTTTTAAATAATTATGAACTATTTTGTTGGTTCTTCACATGTGGTAAAAAAACTGATTTAGAAGTCTCTAAATTTGAACTGTTATTTCCCTTTTGCATATTTACATTCCTGTACAGTCCACTCTTCTTCCCCCACACACACACAGCTACACACCTGTAACACCCAGTTTTCCAGATGAGGGTAATTTTGAAATTTTGTATTTAATTTATTTAATTATGGTATTTAAAATTTTAATATAATTTTTGGTGATTTTTAAATAATTTTTTTAAAAACTATTTAAATCATGACTTATGATTTGGTGTTGTGCTAGTGAACAGTAGAGACTGCCTACCCTAGAGCCTAGCCATGTGATTAGGGTATTTAGACATTTTTGGGGTTATTTGATTTTATTATAATTTATTTGAATTTATGGGAATTTTTAGAATTTATTTTGGAATTGTTTGAATGAGGGTTGACTAGTGTTGACAAGGAGACTAACCTAGTGACTAACCTAGGTTAAGACCACTTGGTTAGGTTAAGTAAACTTGGTTTGACCTAAATTAGTGAGGGTTAAGCCATTGGAACTTGTTTGGAGAGATTTGGAGTTGATTTGACAAATATGGCTTATGACTTCATAAGTCATGATTAATGACTTGAGACTTAAAGCCCATAGGCCCACCCAAGTAGCTAACCCTAATTCTAATCAGCCCATGGCAGCCAACATAGGGTTTCCCACCCTATTTAATGTCTCTACCACTTAGGGCTAGCCTCCTTTAGGAAATAGCAAAGTTTGGAAATAGAGGTAAAATCCTTTCTTCCCCAATCCATAACTTCTCCATTTCAACTCCTTTTTTCTTCTAATTTCTTGCAATAGATCCTAATCTCTGTGTATTTCCTGACTATGGTGAGAAATTTCAGTGAAGGAACAATTTGAAGGGCCTTTGGTGGTTTGAAGGATCCTTCTCTTTTGAGCTTTTGGGGAGATTGAACACCTATAGGTAAAATCCTATCCATAGCTCCTAAAATCTAGTAAAAATCATCTTAGGGAAGCCCTAGCCCTCACCTAATAGTAGGATAGGCTAACCCTAGGTTTTGGACTCGTTTTGTGTCCGTATCGGACACGTATCAGGTTTAGATCTAAGTGTTCGACGAAATGTCTCAAAGGATATTTCGTTCGAGATTTTCGATTCTAATTAAAGAGAAAATTAGCCCTAGGTGTCGTCTAGGGATTCCCAGTGTCCTGTGATGGTTTGTGAGTCGTGTCGAGTCGTGGGGACACGGAAACACGCAAGTCGGGGGCGTGCGCGCGACACTGTAGCTCCCCTGCTACTCGGGGGCTACTGCGCGCTCATTTCTCCACTTTGACACGTGATTTTTGGCCTGTAGTTAGGGGCAGTGACTGAAATGAGGCTCGCAAAGTTTCACGAGTCCTCGTGTCATGTCGGACACGGAATTCAGTGTGCACGGGGAAGCTATTGTGTGCGTGTGTGTGCAGTGTGTGTTTTCTGTTACTAAATCATTTTTAAATGATTTTAAATAATGTTTAATGCTTAGTTAGATCCTAATAATCATGTTAATCTCTGTTAGTATAGGTTTACATGTTGTGTGGGTTTAATAATGGTGTTTTGGCTCGAATTTTGTGGAACAGTGCATTGCTCTGATACTTGAAGTTTCAGTTTCTAAACCATATCAATTTTCCCGTTTTGTGTATGTTTTCAATTGGGTTTTTGGATCCCTACAGGTTGCATATTAGGTTAACTAAGTGAATGGCATTTGAATTGGGCTTTGGGACGTGTAACTGGGATTTTGGGCAATGTTGTATGATTCGAACTTGGGGTTTATTATGTTTCTGATACACACAGACTTGTGTTTCCAGTTTAATTCAAAACCAATAAATTTCCCTTTGTGTTATGTTTTAAATTGTATTTGATCCCCACATATTATATTTAATATTAGCTAAGCTTTTACATTCGATTTTAGGCTTTTGGTTGTGATATGGAGATTTTGAACCTGGGTTCCAGTCCCTTTTAAACTATTGTTATTGATCTTAAACCTCAGGATTTGTTTGGGTTTCAGTTCTTGAATAACCTGACATTGTTCCTAACTTAGGTAATTCACTGTCAATATATTGTAAACTGATTTTTCCCTTTATCCTTGATTTCGAAGTTGAAGTTTTATTACCTGGGAACTTTTGTGTTTCCAGTTTTTCTATTCAAGTTGAACTGAAATAAATTGCTATCATGAGTTACATTGTATTGGTACAACTGTTGTGAATTGATTTCCTTTCTTTACATTAACTGCAAACTGAATCTGTTAACTGGGAATAGTGTTAAACCCTTGATTGATTGTAAACTGAAATGTTTGTTCATGTATTCACTGCTTTCAATGCTATTTCCTGAGATTAATTCTTTCCTTATTGAACATTAATTGATTTCAATGTGTAACTGCCAATAGGTTCCAGATTTCCCTTCACTATTAGCCTATTACACTCACTGTTTTTTTTTTGCCATTTCTATGATTCCCTAATGGAAATTGATTTCCTATTTTAACTGTCAAGTATTAAACCTGAGAATACAAATTGTTTTCCTTTTTCCTTTTTCTGAGTTTTGGGAATTGAAATTCAAAACTGAGATGTGAGTTTATGAGTAAACTGATTTTGAGTATTGTAACTGAAACTTGAGAATTGACATAAGAAAACTGTGATTCCTGTAATACATTTCCAGAGATTATTCCTTGTGTCTTTTAACTGAATTGGTGTTGAATTCATGATTTATTTCTATATAAGTGTATGGTTATTGCAATGTGAGATAGCAATGTGTGTAGGCTTTTTGGGTTCATAACTACTGTGAACTCATGGTTGACTGAACCTGAGAATAGGTTGTAAAATCTGAAATATGATAGAGTGCTAAACTCTGAGTTTATTCTGGGAATGATGTAGGACTATTTTGCCATTGATTATTTCCTTCACTGATTTTGTATCACCACACATACACCCACTCACATTGCCTTGTTAGCCTACTGTCACATTGTTTTCATAGCCTCACTTCACACCCACACACACACACACATGAGCACTAGTGTCATATACATGTATAGGTATTGAGATGAATAGATGCATATATATCCTATATATATATATATATTATATGATATGTGGGTGCTATTATATATAGGGATGTGTGGTATACCCATAGTTAGCTTATAGGTTATGTATTTCCATAATACATTGTAGCCTAGTCAATATGTGTATTGTTAGATATAGATAATATCTTGTGTAGATATGTGTTATAGGTTGGATTAGGCATGTTATTGCCTAGTAAACCCAGATATGACTTGTTAGACCTAGAATAGACTAAATTAAACTGGTTTGACTTAGGGTTGACTTGGTTGACCTAGTTTGACTTCTAGGGTTGACCAGAGTTGACCAAGAGTTGACTTTGGTCTAGATTGACCTAGATTCATGTAGAACGTATTGTAGTACATCTTATTACCATTCTGGACTTGTTGTGACTTGTGTTGCTCTAACTAGGAGTCAGGTGCCTCATCTTGGACAGTACATTTTCACAGCTATTCAGATACCAGGCGAGTACATTCTCTGATCATTTCATATCCTGCTTAAAATTATTTCCTGTATTAAATTACTTTACTTGATACTGTCACGTTGGTTACACGGATTAGTACTATATGGATCCCTTCTTGACATGTTATCCCTTCAGGGAGCATCGGGTACTCTATGTTTTGTGTGTTTCACTAACATGGCGTATCATATATTTTTTTGGTTCTTTGATCACTTGTGACATATACTCATATGATCACATAGTCTTTTTTGAATCCTTATCCCATTTATTGGGTCTATCAGAATCCCCATTTTTGGGACTACTATGTATCACCTTCGGGGTCTACTACCTTCGGGGTCTACTACCTTCGGGGTCTATTACCTTCGGGGTCTATTACCTTCGGGGTCTATTACCTTCGGGGTCTACTACCTTTCGGGGGCTGTTACATAGAATCATAACATAACCTGTTTGGATCCTTATGTATTAGTTGGGGGTACGGGGGAGTATAAATAGTCATGTGAACAATTCCAAAGTAGAATAGCCATGTACGCCTCTTTAGTATAGCCATGTACAAATCAAGCCGTTCACAAGTCGACTTTGTACTCTGAATCACTAGTCACTGGTAGCTCTCTACTTATAGTAGATATTTCTATTACAGTTCTCTCTCCGTTTATATACTGCATTTTCTTCAGTATCTATATCTTACTTTGCTGCATGATTATATTTTCTAACCTGCTATGAACTGTTGAGATGTACTGTGCTCGCTCCCGTCCTGACTGGACTGTTGAAAATTTTACAGAGGATGATGAGGAACCCTGCACCCCATACTTGGAGCTTGCCTAGATGACACTCACGACCTGGACCCCTGGGGAGGTTCAGGCAGCTGCTGAGGACGATACCATGTTTAGTATAGATAGCTTAGACTGTTTTCCATTTTATGTTTAGTTGTTGTTCTTGATTCAGAGTTGCATATTTTTAGAGATGATTAGACTTGTATTTCATTTCTGTTGTACCTCAGTTGAGGATTTCTTATCTATTTCATCGTTCTACATTCTACCTTAGATTGTGATTGAGTTGTACCTCTGTGTTGGCCTCCTTATGGAGAGTATACATATTATGCTATTTATAGTTCATGACCTAGAACAGCGTTCTACCGCCGACACTGCGGCGTAGGCTGTGCGTCGGTATGTTCTCGTACCCTCACAGTGGGTACGGGTCGTGACACGTTTTTAGTGGTAGCCCATGTAGGTCGAGTTTGTGTAGTGGTATTCGAACTAGAGTACCACTACAGCCTGCAGTAGGATTAGGAGTTATTTTTGAGGTACTCAATCACATTAGGAAAAACTCTAACTGGATTCCTACTATCTAAATTCCTGATACTTCCTTGAATAACTATCCTCCCTTGAATTATCGTTTCTATCTCAGTATTGATTCCTTGTTTGATCTGTCTCCAGGATAGTGATCGAGACACGATCGCATCGCTCTGGCTCAGCAGATGTTGGTGAGAGGCCTACCACCCCTCACCCGATTGTGGATGCTGGGACCACAGCACCCCCTATTTCTGCTCATATAGGAGCTTCTGCAGCTTTTGGGAGTGCACCTCCACCTGTCCGGGGGTCTTCTTCCGTCATTCCAGATCTGTACCAGCAGCCGTTACCTTCAGGGACAGTAGATGCGGCTCAGATGTTTGCCCTTTTTTAGCAGTTCTTGGAGTTTCAGCAACAGATACAGCAGAGCCAGTCTGCTGATATCCGACAGAGCATACAAGATACTCACCAGTTGGTTAGGACGACAGTGGAGCTAGTGGCTGCTCAGCCACAGGGAGGCCAGATACAGCCGTATCAGCCGAGGACTCCAGACATCCATTCCTTCAAGAAGATGGGACCCCGAGACTTCAAGGGTACAGAGGGCATCATATACGCTGACGATTGGATAGAGCACATCGAAAAGATATTCCGATTGGCACAAATACCAGCAGGATTACAGATCGAGGCAGCCGCCAGCCAGATGCAGGACTTGGCCCGTACCTGGTACCAGACGGACCCGAGGGTTGGTACAGCAGGTCAGACCTGGGCAGCGTTCAAGGAACTATTTAAGGAGAAATTCTTTCCTGCTACAGCATTTCGTGCTCTGGAGGCGCAGTTCGAGAGTTTGGTTCAAGAAAACCAGACCGTTGAGGAGTATGCTGGAGAGTTCAGCCGTTTGAGCAGATTCATCGAGGATCTTACCGAGGTCGGGAAGGCGAGGAGGTTGCGCAGGGGTTTGATCAAGGAGATCAAGTCATATACTAAGAGCGACCACAACACCACTTTCGAGCAGATTCTGGTAGGAGCCATAGCAGCGGAGAACGATCTTGGACTGAAGGAGAAGAGGATGCGAGACACTCAGGAAGCTAGTGGCAGTGCGGGCCCGGCCAAGAGGCCCCACCTGCAGATTCAGCATCAGTATACGCATCAGATGCCCCACCTGCAGATTCAGCAGCAGTATACGCATCAGATGCCCCACCTGCAGATTCAGCAACAGTATCCGCATCAGATGCCCCACTTGCAGATTCAGCCACAGTTTCAGCAGCAGATGCCACCCCTACAGTTTCAGCAGCAAATGCTACTTCTACAGTTTCAGCAATAGTACCAGCTGCCGAGGGTCTACCTTCAGCTGCGGCAGTTTCAAGATCGTGTACCCTTTCAGCAGGCGCAGCAGCCGCAGAGGCAGCAGCAGACCCCGGGACAGCAGCTTGTTATCGTTTGCCCTTTTTGCAAGAGACCAGGGCATGGTTGGGGCGAATGCCGGAAGAGGCTGGGCAGATGTCTGCTTTGCGGAGGATCCGATCATCGTCTGAGAGAGTGTCCCGAATCATCGGGACAGACAGTTCAGGGAGCAGGAGCTGGGGCCCCGGTAGGCCAGCAGAGGGGATTACCCTTACCGACTCAGCAGCAGAGGTACATGCAGCATCAACAGCAGGCCAGGGGAGGCCAGCAAGGGCGAGCTTTCGCCAGGACAGTCGAGGATGCTCAGGCCGTTGGAGATCTAGTTACAGGTTCCGTTCTTTTGAATCAAATTCTGCAATTGCCTCTTATAACTGCCTTAAAATTTTGATTCCTTCTGTTCCTTGTTGATTTATCAATTTTGTCCTGTTGTTCTTGTGTTAAGTTTGATTTCTTCTGAGATAAATCATATGGGCTAGGTCACCCAGTTATGGAATCTAGAATCTTCGATAGTCGTGTTTAGCTGGCATAGTGAGGACATATAGTCAGATTTAGGACGTATTTCTCGGGTGTGGGAATTTAAGGTTTTCGCTGCCAAGCATGCAGCAATGCAAAAATTTTAAATAACATGATTCTAGAGGTATGTGCCTTAGTCGAGGACTCTGTGATTATCGTAGCCATGCTCACTAGCACGACGAAGATTCTGAGTATCATGATTTGGACAGACGCATATGATTATCTGACGGTATATTTGAGACTTTGTTTGTGGGGTGTTTGACCTAGAAGGCCTGCTACCTTCTTAATTTCGAGGACAAAATTTTTATAAGGTGGGTAGGATTGTAACATCCAGTTTTCCAGATGAGGGTAATTTTGAAATTTTGTATTTAATTTATTTAATTATGGTATTTAAAATTTTAATATGATTTTTGGTAATTTTTAAATAATTTTTTTTAAAATTATTTAAATCATGACTTATGATTTAGTGTTGTACTAGTGAACAGTAGAGACTGCCTACCCTAGAGCCTAGCCATGTGATTAGGGTATTTAGACATTTTTGGGGTTATTTGATTTTATTATAATTTATTTGAATTTATGGGAATTTTTAGAATTTATTTTGGAATTATTTGAATGAGGGTTGACTAGTGTTGACTAGGAGACAAACCTAGTGACTAACCTAGGTTAAGACCACTTGGTTAGGTTAAGTAAACTTGGTTTGACCTAAATTAGTGAGGGTTAAACCATTGGAACTTGTTTGGAGAGATTTGGAGTTGATTTGACAAATATGGCTTATGACTTCATAAGTCATGATTAATGACTTGAGACTTAAAGCCCGTAGGCCCACCCAAGTAGCTAACCCTAATTCTAATCAGCCCATGGCAGCCAACATAGGGTTTCCCACCCTATTTAATGTCTCTACCACTTAGGTCTAGCCTCCTTTAGGAAATAGCAAAGTTTGGAAATAGAGGTAAAACCCTTTCTTCCCCAATCCATAACTTCTCCATTTCAACTCCTTTTTCCTTCTAATTACTTGCAATAGATCCTAATCTCTGTGTATTTCCCGACTATGGTGAGAAATTTCAGTGAAGGAACAATTTGGAGAGCCTTTGGTGGTTTGAAGGATCCTTCTCTTTGGAGCTTTTGGGGAGATTGAACATCTATAGGTAAAATCCTATCCATAGCTCCTAAAATCTGGTAAAAATCATTTTAGGGAAGCCCTAGCCCTCACCTAACAGTAGGATAGGCTAACCCTAGGTTTTGGACTCGTTTCGTGTTCGTATCGGACACGTATCAGGTTTAGATCTAAGTGTTCGACGAAATGTCTCAAAGGACATTTCGTTCGAGATTTTCGATTCTAATTGAAGAGAAAATTAGCCCTAGGTGTCGTCTTGGGTTTCCCAATGTTGTGTGATGGTTTGTGAGTCGTGTCGAGTCGTGGGGACACAGGAACATGCTAGTCAGGGGCGTGCGTGCAGCACTGTAGCTCCCCTGCTACTTGAGGGCTACTGCGCGCTCATTTCTCCACTTCGACACGTGATTTTTGGCCTGTAGTTAGGGGCAATGACTGACACGAGGCTCGCAAAGTTTCACGAGTCCTCGTGTCGTGTCGAACACGGTATTCAGTGTGCACGGGGAAGCTATTGTGTGCGTGCGTGTGCAGTGTGTGTTTTCTGTTACTAAATCATTTTTAAATGATTTTAAATAATGTTTAATGCTTAGTTAGATCCTAATAATCATGTTAATCTCTGTTAGTATAGGTTTACATGTTGTATGGGTTTAATGATGGTGTTTTGGCTCGAATTTGTGGAACAGTGCATTGTTCTGATACTTGAAGTTTCAGTTTCTAAACCATATCAATTTTCCCATTTTGTGTATGTTTTCAATTAGGTTTTTGGATCCCTACAGGTTGCATATTAGGTTAACTAAGTGAATGGCATTTGAATTGGGCTTGGGGACGTGTAAATGGGATCTTGGGCAATGTTGTATGATTCGAACTTGGGGTTTATTGTGTTTCTGATACACACAGGCTTGTGTTTCCAGTTTAATTCAAAACCAATAAATTTCCCTTTGTGTTATGTTTTAAATTGTATTTGATCCCCATATATTATATTTAATATTAGCTAAGCTTTTACATTCGATTTTAGGCTTTTGGTTGTGATATGGAGATTTTGAAAACCTGGGTTCCAGTCCCTTTTAAACTATTGTTATTGATCTTAAACCTGGAGATTTGTTTGGGTTTCAGTTCTTGAATAACCTGACATTGTTCTTAACTTAGGTAATTCACTGTCAATATATTGTAAACTAATTTTTCCTTTTATCCTTGATTTCGAAGTTGAAGTTTCATTACCTGGGAACTTTTGTGTTTCCAGTTTTTCTATTCAAGTTGAACTAAAATAAATTGCTGTCATGAGTTACATTGCATTGGTACAACTGTTGTGAATTGATTTCCTTTCTTTACATTAACTGCAAACTGAATCTGTTAACTGGGAATAGTGTTAAACCCTTGATTGATTGTAAACTGAAATGTTTGATTCATGTATTCACTGCTTTCAATGCTATTTCCTGAGATTAATTCTTTCCTTATTGAACATTAATTGATTTCAATGTGTAACTGCCAATAGGTTCCAGATTTCCCTTCACTATTAGCCTATTACACTCACTGTTTTTTTGCCATTTCTATGATTCCCTAATGGAAATTGATTTCCTATTTTAACTGTCAAGTATTAAACCTGAGAATACAAATTGTTTTCCTTTTTCCTTTTTCTGAGTTTTGGGAATTGAAATTCAAAACTGAGATGTGAGTTTATGAGTAAACTGATTTTGAGTATTGTAACTGAAACTTGAGAATTGACATGAAAAAACTGTGATTCCTGTCATACATTTCCTGAGATTATTCCTTGTGTCTTTTAACTGAATTGGTGTTGAATTCATGATTCATTTCTATATAAGTGTATGGTTATTGCAATATGAGATAGCAATGTGTGTAGGCTTTTTGGGTTCATAATTACTGTGAACTCATGGTTGACTGAACCTGAGAATAGGTTGTAAAATCTGAAATGTGGTAGAGTGCTAAACTCTGAGTTTATTCTGGGAATGATGTAGGACTGTTTTGCCATTGATTATTTCCTTCACTGATTTTGTATCACCACACATACACCCACTCACATTGCCTTGTTAGCCTACTGTCACATTGTTTTCATAGCCTCACTTCACACCCACACACACACACATGAGCACTAGTGTCATATACATGTATAGGTATTGAGATGAATAGATGCATATATATCCTATATATATATTATATGATATGTGGGTGCTATTATATATAGGGATGTGTGGTATACCCATAGTTAGCTTATAGGTTATGTATTTCCATAATACATTGTAGCCTAGTCAATATGTGTATTGTTAGATATAGATAATATCTTGTGTAGATATGTGTTATAGGTTGGATTAGGCATGTTATTGCCTAGTAAACCCAGATATGACTTGTTAGACCTAGAATAGACTAAATTAGACTAGTTTGACTTAGGGTTGACTTGGTTGACCTAGTTTAACTTCTAGGGTTGACCAGAGTTGACCAAGAGTTGACTTTGGTCTAGATTGACCTAGATTCATGTAGAACGCATTGTAGTGCATCTTATTACCATTCTGGACTTGTTGTGACTTGTGTTGCTCTAACTAGGAGTCAGGTGCCTCATCTCGGACAGTACATTTTCACAGCTATTCAGATACCAGGCGAGTACATTCTCTGATCATTTCATATCCTGCTTAGAATTATTTCCTGCATTAAATTACTTTACTTGATACTGTCACGTTGGTCACACGAATTAGTACTATATGGATCCCTTCTTGAGATGTTATCCCTTCAGGGAGCATCGGGTACTCTATGTTTTGTACGTTTTACTTACATGGCGTATCATATGCTTCTTTGGTACTTTGATCACTTGTGACATATACTCATATGATCACAGAGTCTTCTTTGAATCCTTATCCCATTTATTGGATCTATCAGAATCCCCATTTTTGGGACTACTATGTATCACCTTCGGGGTCTACTACCTTCGGGGTCTATTACCTTCGGGGTCTATTACCTTCGGGGTCTATCACCTTCGGGGTCTACTACCCTTCGGGGGCTGTTACATAGAATCATAACATAACCTGTTTGGATCCTTGTGTATTAGTTGGGGGTACGGGGGAGTATAAATAGCCATGTGAACAATTCCAAAGTAGAATAGCCATGTACGCCTCTTTAGTATAGCCATGTACAAATCAAGCCGTTCACATGTCGACTTTGTACTCTGAATCACTAGTCACTGGTAGCTCTCTACTTATAGTAGATATTTCTATTACAGTTCTCTCTCCATTTATGTACTGTATTTCCTTCAGTATCTATATCTTACTTTACTGCATGATTATATTTTCTAACCTGCTATGAACTGTTGAGATGTACTGTGCTCGCTCCCGTCCTGACTGGACCTGTTGAAAATTTTACAGAGGATAATGAGGAACCCTGCACCCCTTACTTGGAGCTTGCCTAGATGACACTCGCGACCTGGACCCCTAGGGAGGTTCAGGCAGCTGCTGAGGACGATACCATGTTTAGTATAGATAGCTTAGACTGTTTTCCATTTAATGTTTAGTTGTTGTTCTTGATTCAGAGTTGTATATTTTTAGATATGATTAGACTTGTATTTCATTTCTGTTGTACCTCAGTTGAGGATTTCTTATCTATTTCATCGTGCTACATTCTACCTTAGATTGTGATTGAGTTGTACCTCTGTGTTGGCCTCCTTATAGAGAGTATACATATTATGCTATTTATAGTTCATGATCTAGAACAGCATTCTTCCGCCGACACTGCGGCGTAGGCTGGGCGTCGTTACGTTCTCGTACCCTCACAGTGGGTGCGGGTCGTGACAACACCTATTCACTCACTCCTCACACAACTGCCATATTACATACACACACACTGCCATTGTTTCAGATTTACATTACAGCTAACACTCTCATGACACCACGACACTTATTTTCCCATTGACACATGCCCTTCCACAAATTCCATGACACACACATCCCTCATAACACTACACATAGACACTCATATTACCATGATGTCCTTTCACCCTCTCTATATGCCTATCCTATTTTCCGAATGTATATGTATATATATATGTTATGTAAGTGTATATGTAATGTATACTCTAATATATGTATCTATAATGTATATGTATAGTGAAATGAAAATATATATTATGTATGTATTAAGGTAGGTTGGTTTAGAGCCTAAATGCATTATGAGTTTGTGGCTATGTAGCCTATGGTAAATTGAGTGTGATAGTGGATGTTAGCTTGGTATAGTTTGTGTACTTGATATTGGTCTAGTTAGCTAGTGTAGCCATGTTTAGACCATAGTGACCTAGTTTAGACTTGTTTAACTTAGTTGACATAGTTTGACTTCTAGGGTTGACCATAGTTGACCAAGAGTTGACTTTGGCCTAGATTGACCTAGACTCATGTAGAATGCATAGTAGGACTTCATTATACCATTTTGGACTTGTTGTGACTTGTGCTATTCTGATTAGGAGCCAGACACCACTCCTCGGACAGTACTTTCATATTGGACACTCAGATACCAGACGAGTACATTCTCTGATCATTTCATATCCTGCTTAGAATTATTTCCTGCATTAAATTACTTTACTTGTACTGTCACATTGGTCACACGGATTGGTACTATATGGATCCCTTCTTGAGATGTTATCCTTAGGGAGCATCGGGTACTACATGTTCTATACGTTTCACTTACATGGCGTATCACTATGCTTCACTAGTTCTTTGATCACTTGTGACATATACTGTTATGATCACAGAGTCTCCTAGAATCTCTTATCCCATTTACTGGGTATCCTAGAATCTCCTAGAATCCCTATTTATGGGACATCCATGTATCACCCTTCGGGGGCCTTTGCATGGAATCATAACATAACCTGGTTGGATCCTTGTGTATTGATTGGGGGTACGGGGGAGTAGAAGTAGACATGTGAATATTACCCAAGTAGTATCTTATCAGAATCTCTTCCATAGTGTCTTATCAGAATCTCTTATGCCATTTACATGTCTATATTGTACTCTGACTCACTAGCCACTGTTAGTCTCTATTTATAGTAGATATTTCTATTACAGCTCTCTCTCTGTTTACATACAGCATTTCTTTCAGTACTTGTATCTTACTTTACTGCATGATTATATTATCTAACCTGCTATGAACTGTTGAGATGTACTGTACTCGCTCCTGTCCTGACTGGACCTGTTGAAAATATTACAGAGGACGAGGAGGAGGCTTATCTAGATACTTTCTATGGGGCAGCCTTAGATGACACTTGCGAGCTGGACCCTCAGGAGGACCCAGCTCTAGCTGAGGACATCACCCCATTGCCTAGAATAGTTTAGTTAGGCTTATCTTATTTTATGTAGTCTTGAGACATGTTTAGCTAGACTTTATTCTGTTCTGAGTTGTATATATTCTTTCATTCAGTATCTGAGACTATGTACCTCTGGATATTTGCTGGGATTATCTTAGACTACTTTATCATCTATTTTTCCTTGAGTTCTATTTCATATCTTGCTATCTCCTCCTTAGATTGTGATTGAGTATATTTACTGCTATGTCACCCCCATTCGGGGAGTATAACTGTTTAGAGATATATTGCTAGATGTATGTTGACCTAGGACAACGTTCTACCGCCGACACTACATCGTAGGCTGGACGTACCCACGTCTCGTGCCCTTACTCTAGGGTGCGGGTCATGACATATGATATGTTTAAGGATGTAGATACTACTCTATATCCTGGTTGTGAGACTCATTCCGTACTGTCAGTGACGATGTAGTTGTTGAACATAAAGTCTGATTTTAACTTGCCTCAAGCTTGCTATGATAGGATCACACAACTAATTAAGGAGGTGTTACCGAAGGAATCGAAAGAGCTTCCAAAAAATTTCTCAAAGATAATGGTCCGACAGTTGGGACTGGGGTACGAAAAGATAGATTGTTGTCGCAAGGGATGCATGTTGTAATATAAGGAGAACGAGGACATAGAAAGATGCAGTTTCTGTAATACGGATCGTTACAATCCTGTTTGGGGAAGAGAAAATTCAACTAGAAAATGATATCCTTATAAGTATATACATTACTTGTCGATCACGAAGCGCTTGCAGAGGATGTATATATGTCTCTGAATACAGCAGAACATATAATGTGGCACAACGAGGAACACACAAAGGACGATAGAGAATTATCACATCCTTTGGATGGAGAGGCGTAGAAGCATTTTGATTTCTGCCATCGAGATATTGCTCTAGAACCTATAAATGTACGTTTGGTTCTATGTTCTGATGGCTTCACCCCTTTCAGGCAGTTAGGATCTCAATACTTCTGCTGGCCGGTCATTATCACCCTTTACAATCTGCCACCGTAAATGTGTATGAACATTCCTTATATGTTCTTGACATCTATCATACCCGGTCCCAAAAATCCGACGAAGAACATCGATATATATTTACAGTCGTTGGTGGATGAGCTGAAACAGTCGACGTCACGACCTACGATATTTCCAGAAAAGTGAACATTCAGATGAGAGCTTCACTGATGTGGATAATTAATAATTTTCCAGCATACGGTCTGATGTCGGGATGGAGTACGCACGGCACTATTTCTTGTCCGATATGCATAGAAAAAAGTACAGCATTCCGCCTTAAGCATGGAGAAAAAACTTCTTTCTTTGACTGTTATTATCAATTTCTGCCCGCGACTCATCCTTGGAGAAAGAACAAGGACACATTTAGAGCTGGAAAGCAAGAATTTTCTCATCCGCCTTCCAGATTGTCGGGATATGATATTTGGGAAGATGTAAAGGATTTGCCTACCGTAATGGAAGATCCAATATCGAATAATCGTGTCGAGGGGTTCGGACACAGCCATAACTGGACCAAGCGAAGTATCTTCGGGACTTGCCTTATTTGAAAGATAATCTTATAAGACATAATCTTGATGTGATGCATATCGAAAAGAATGTGTTCGATAATGTCTTTAATACCGTTATGGATATTAAAGGAAAGACAAAGGACAATCCAAAAGCAGGACAAGACATAGCCGATATATACAAGTATCCTCATCTAAACTTGATACAAAGGGGAGCTGGTGGACAACTAACTAAGCCGATAGCACAATACACATTAAGCAAGGAAGATAGATTAATAATCTGCAAGTGGATATCTACTTTAACATTTCCCGACGGCTATGTATAAAATTTGTCTAGAAGCGTTGATCTCAATGAACGCAAGCTAACGGGAATGAAGAGTCACGACTTCCACGTATTTATGGAAAGATTACTTTCTGTTACTTTAAGAGACTTGTTACCTTCTGCTGTATAGGTTTCGTTGGCCGAACTATCTACATTCTTCAGGGACATTTGTTCAACTAAGCTGTCGGTACAACATATGGCTAAACTTGAGGAGAAGATTGTCTTAACAATTTGCAAGCTGGAGAAAGTATTTCCACCAGGCTTCTTTGACAACATGGTGCATCTACCGATTCATCTACCATACGAAGCCCATGTTGGTGCATCTGTTCATTATCGATGGATGTACCCATTTGAATGGTAAACAGACATCTATATAAATTAAGAGGATTTTACAATTTATTGTTAATTCAAGATAATTTCTCTCTCTAGGTACCTACACCATCTAAAGAAGAAAGTTAACAATAATGCTCATATAGAGGCTTCGATATGTGAAGCATATCTTATCGATGAGGTATCAAACTTCGGCTCCATTTATTTTGATACTCATGTCCAAACAAATCGAAATAGACCTCCAAGGAATGACAAAGATGTTGAGGATGGAGGCATATTCAATATAAGGGGCAAGCCTATTGGGGCTAGTAAGAAACGGTTTTTGACTGACGATGAGTTTGATGCAGCTTCCCTATATGTCTTGTTAAATTGTGACATACAAGAAGTGGGAGATTTGGAGAAGTAAGCGACCACACTTACACTCCTTATAATCTCTAATTTGGTGAAGGAAATATAATGACTCATTATTATTCTCTCTATCAGTGTATTTATAGATGAAGTTAAAACGAGGACACCCGATATTATTGACGAGAGACTTCAAAGAGAGGTTGACTGTAACTTTCCGTCATGGTTTCGAAAATACATAAGTAACTAAGATAATATGTTATACGGCTACAATTAAAATATATGCAGGTAAAACATTTAAATTTTCAATATGTGCTTCCAGGTTTTATTGCATGAAATAACCCTAAAAATGAGAGCCTTCGTTATTTGACATTGGGACCGATTAAGCAAGCAAAGACTTGGCCAGGCTACGTCGTTAACGGCTTCAAGTTTAAGACAACTCAGAATGCATTAAAATCGAATTTCTAAATGATAGCTTCAGTACAACGGATTTTGGGGTTTCTATTAGAGGCACCATCTATGATGATGAGCCGGACTTTGACTATTATGGAGTACTTCAGGATATTGTAGATTTACAATATCCTTTCCTATATCATATACATATTGTATTGTTCAAATGTGAGTTGTTCGATACGACACGAAATATCGGATGGAGAATCGATAAACAATTTGGAATCGTCGATATAAACCATCATAGGAGATATAGAGGGTCCGACACGTTTGTGATAGCAAGTCAGGCTGTTCAAGTCTACTATACAAGCTACCCAAGGCATCTTAGAGATTGATTTGATTGGTAGACAGTATGCAAGATTAAAGCTAGAAATACATTCAACGTTGGAGACCCAGCGTACCAAGAGGACCGTTCAAAAAGCTCTAATACTTGGGACAATATTCGGATACCAAGGATGTTGAAGATATTATTGAGGAAAATAGAGGGAAGGAAGATGTTGATACACAAGACTTAGCCGTCAACCATGGGACAAAGAGGCATCTTGTCCCAATTATTGATCAGGCTGAAGAAGAAGGAGAAGAACTTGATGAGGATGGGGATGAGTATACATATGAAGTCGAGGATGAGGATATAGATAAGGACAAAGACGAGGATGAGGCCGAGGTCGAGGGCGAGGACAAAGACGAAGACGAAGATTAGATTAAAAATATACCAGTATATAAAAATACTTCCAACTAACTTAGTGAATTTACTTTTACCTCATAAAAATACTTACAACTAACTTAGTGAATTTATTACCTCCTAAAAACACTTACAACTAACTTAGTGAATTTATTGCAGCTTAGTTATTTCAATTTATACTTCTATATTCTTATTTTATTTCATGCTTTTGTCGTTCGATTCATCTACTTATTGTATGGTTTTCTTTTTGTAGATGGCACTCCTAGTCTTCATGTTGGTCGTGTCGTCACTTCTCATACTGCTGGTAGTATATTTAGTTTATTCTTACATTTATTTATACTTATATATTGTTAATTATGTTTATGTGTTCTATTTACAGGTCATAGCCACTGGCGGTCGCAGCGACCATGGTGGTCGTGGTGGAGGTCGTGGTCATGGTGGAGGTCGTGGTCGCCTTAACCGGGATGTGACACCATCTACCGAGCCTGACCCAGAGAGTACCACGGAGACCTCCTCATCCCGCCTTTAATCGACCCCAGGGGTATCGCCATCCATTGTCTCTGGGAGGATGCCAGATGCCGACCCATCGTCCGTTTTGCCAGTAGATCCTCCAGTTACTACACGATGGGCCCTGGAGTATCCACAGATTCAGTTCCATCCGGTTATTGGCGAGTACATTTGCCGACCCGTGGATCCTCCGACGCCACCATAGAGACTGGCAGGGGAATTCAGATGGGAGCTACGGCCCGCGGGTGAACTGTAAGTAAATTTGTATTTTTAAGTTACTTTTTTAATTTATTTTATTTATTCTAGTAAATAATCCAGTCGTTGCTTCTTTGTAGTTTTTTTCGTAGGATGCTACCAGGGAGCTAGGGCTCATTATTAGGCAAAACATCTACGGCCCCTACCTCAATTTTAGTAAGGTGCCCCCGGAGTCGCGGTACATCTGGCTCGACCAGATGAGGGTATGTATATATATCTTTTGATTACTTAATTATTCTTTAATCCACCATTTTTTAATTACTTGATATTAGAATTTGTATATCAGTTGACGTTCTGGTGGCCCCCTATCGCGAGGCGGAGATCATCAAGACCTACAAAAAAGCCGATGGGAAGAAGCTACAGGACGCGAAGGATGACATCCGCAGTGGGAGGAAGGTCTGGCTCTGGAAGGACTTCTATGAGGAGATGCTTGAAAAGATGAATACGCCCGAGTTCAAGAATAAATCGGTGAAGGCGAAGGCGAATCGATAGGCAGCGGGTCTGCATACAGGGGGATCGAGGCCCCATGTCGCGATGCTTGGAGATCTGGTGAGATATCAAAAAAAACTTTATTTTTATAATTACTTGATATCGGAAAAAACTTTATTCTACAAATGTTTCGTACGAAGGCGACAAAGGCAGCAAAGGAGGGAAAATGTCCCCGCTCGGTCACCTTGGGCGATGTATTCGAGAGTACGTACAAGAGGAAGAAGGACGGTAGCTTCATCGACGAAAGGGCCGAGCAGACTCATGTAAGTATTTAAGTTTATGAGATTTATGTTTTAGAATTGTAAGTAGTTTAGTTTATAATTTTTGTGACAATAGTGTGAGGCTTTAGGATTTAGACTATAACTTAGAAAAACTCATAGTAAACTAAACACATACATTGAATAGGCTAAGTATCGTGCGGATGTTAGCACGATTGAGCCCACTCCTGCCGAGGGTATCGGCGAATCGACGTCCGCCAAGTCGTTCCCTTCTATGACTTCTCACTTAGACGACTTTTTTGTACAAGCCGCCGACGGAATAGGGAAAGGCGGGCGTGTCTACAGCGTCGGATCCATAGCGTCGTCGCAGATGTCTTCGAGACTTCCACCACCGCCGCCGCCTCCTCCTCTCGCGACTTAGCTCGACAAGGATGTG
The DNA here is from genome assembly GCA_029216955.1 of Iris pallida. Classification (NCBI taxonomy): domain Eukaryota; kingdom Viridiplantae; phylum Streptophyta; class Magnoliopsida; order Asparagales; family Iridaceae; genus Iris; species Iris pallida. The sequence continues at coordinate 25,475 of JANAVB010005251.1, forward strand.
AGGACACAGCTTAGGACTATAACCTCGGTGGTGACGTCCATGCGGGAGAAGATGACCCAAATGGCATTGTAGTACCTGGGTTCTTCTATTGCTTCGGGTCCTTCTGCTTCCGGTCCTTTGGATGGTGCCGGTCCTTCTTCTGCCGGACGTGTTTCTTTCGATGCTGTTGCTGCTTTTCTACCAGATTTATCTATGATTGCTTTTTTTGACCTGATGTCGCCAGTAGATCTACATCGAGTTCTACGGCAGATATTTGATGGTCTGCCGGCTCATATCGTTCAGGCATATCTTCATAAAGTGCAGCAAGCACCATCAGACTATCCCGCCGATCCAGCCGATCTTTCTTAGTTTTTTTTTTATTTGTAATGTATCAAAATTTGGATAATTTTAATTTATTATGGATATTTTGTTCTGTTTATGGATTATTATGATTATGGATAATTTAGATAATTTTAAGTTATTGTGGATTATTGTGATTACGGATATTTTTGTGGATTATTGGTGGATTGTTCTGTTTGTGGATTGTTGATGGATGTTTTTATGGATTGTTGGTGGATATTTTGTTATGTATGTGGATTATTGATTATGAATATTTTGTTCTGTTCTGTTTGTTGATTGTTGATTTTGTTAATGATTAATTGTGTAAATAGGGTGCTGTAAATTCAAGAAATTTTTAAAAAAAATTCCACTTAGCGTTGGACTTCTGACGGAATAGCGACGCTCGACGACAGACAAGCGACGGATTATCCGTCGCTAAGCTTCTGAAAATTTATATATATCCAGTTAGCAATGGATAGCGACAGAAAAGCAACGACAAATCCATCGCCGAGCTTCTAGAAATTTACATACATCCAGTTAGCGACGACATACTGATAGAGTAGTGACGAAAATTATGTCGCCAAGCTTCTGAAAATTTACATATATCCATGTAGCGACGGATAGCGACGGAATGGCGACAACCGGGCGACGGCCATATCCGTCTCTAAGATGTCGCTATAGCGTATCAAAAAAATTCTGATACGCAAATTTTGACGGATAGCGACGGAATAGAGATAGCATGGCGACGGAAAAGTCCGTCGCTTAGATGTCGCTATAGCGTATCAGAAAATTTTTGATACGCAAATTTCGATGGGAGTACTTCGGTAAGCCGTCGCTAAGTGGTCGAATACTTTCGACGGGATTCCGTCGCTAAGTCGTCGCTAAGTTGCCACTAAGCAGCCGTCGCTTTTTCGCTACGTTTTCGTTGAAGCTTCGACTATTTAACAACGAATATTTTTAGCGACGAGTATTTTACCGATGGCACCGTTTGGCCGAAAAGTCGTCGTTAATTCATCGCTAAATTCATTTAGCGACGAATTCATCCGTCGCCAATGGACTGTTTATTGGTAGTGTCCTCCCAATGCCAACACTTATAAAGACCATATTTTTCTATCGGTAGAAGCCTCTAATGAGTGGTACTCCAATTTTTGCTCACGAAGTGTTGTGCCGGGACATCCCATTAACTTCACAATATTTTCTGAATTTGATCCTAATTTCAAGGATCTATGTCTTGAGGAACTTGTGTCCACATCGTCACTCATTTACCTTAATGCAATTCAAATGTTTTATTGCAACATGACCCATGACGATCGTAAAATTTATTCTCGGGTCGCCGACATTAATATTATGTTTGATGACTTTGACCTAGCTGAATATCTTGAACTCCTTGACCCCAATTCTTGGGAGCGTATTGTTGATGCTCGTGAATTCGAATTTGTTGCTGATATTATACTCGAAGGCTTTAAGGATATGATGTGTGCACCCGATACACGGCCTCGTAAACTTTGGGCTAAGTATCTCAACAACCATTTCTATGAACTTCATTGCATCATTTTCCCTTCCATCCTGCCAAAAGCAGGATCTACCGATGAGGTTACTTTTCATGATATTACCACCCTTTATTATCTTTACTTCACCATCCCCTTCAATTTTCCTTGCACGATGATGGATTGGATGATTCGTGCAAGGAAGAAGCCAAAATCGATTGTTTATGCGATGTATCTTCCTATGATCTTTCGTGCCTTCAATATCCCTTTGGATGAGTGTCACTTTTAGCAGCTCCTGCCTATCTGTCCAAGGCTCATAGGACTGCCCCTGCTTTTATTCCTCCTGCTCCAGCTGAGGAGGAATCTTCTGACTCAGATGCCCCACAGCCTGAGCCTCATGCCACTCTCGACTCCATTCGAGAAATGTTGCGTGACCGCTTCTGTTTGGAAGATGATCGCTACACCCAGCTGGACTATCAGACCACTCTGCAGATGAGCACCATAAGAAACACCATGCATGATATCTAGTACAACATGGCTCGGCATCCCACTATGTTGTTTTCTATGGGTCAGAACCATTCTCATGAAGGCTACCGGATTGACGACCCATGGGCCATGTGGTATTTGGATCCTGATACGATGTTTGTTGATCCTCGTCGCTCAGCCAGCGAGCCATCTGATTCGGTCGGTCCATCCCACTCTCATGCCCCGTGATGGTTGTGGTCTTCTACCTACTGCTGCTGATGTTTATGCTCTTTTATTTCATATTTTTAGTACTATTTCTACTATGTTTTATTTTATGACTTCAGTTTGTCATTTCATATGTATGACTTCTAGTTTCTTTATTTTGGATTATCAAAACTACTACTTGTCTCTATCATTGGTTGGTTATGGTTATAGTTATGTGACTGATATTTTCACTTTGTATATTTTTTTCTCTCTTTTTGGGGGAGCTATAATTTATTTTGCTAAGTGACAAAAGGAAAGAAGAATAGATATTTGATTAATGTGATCTTGTATATGTTGTTGGATATTATGAATTGTGTTGTGCTTGGATAAGAATTTTATATCAGGACAAAAAACTAAATATTTATTTGTGGGGGAGCCGACATATCTATTTGCATGGGAGCTACTTCATATGTAGAAACTACTTTACTCCCTTCAACATGTGTCCAGGTATGAATGTTGTGAAATACAAATATCGTTTTGTCAATTATCAAAATGGGAGAGATTGTTGACCCAAACTGGATCACAGTCAACCTAATTTACAAAATTAATAAAACGATATCGGATATGCTCTAAGGCGACACATCAAGCTCAAGACAAGAACGTCATATACAACATATCAAATTTAAGATAAACGTCTTCGACAAGTTGTTACATGGCAAATGTACTTGTACTGAGTCTGTAATTTTTCATTTTATTGAGTCTAGGAACATGTACGTTAAGTTGCACTGAGTCATCTCAACCCTAGACTTACTTTTCGAAGATCTACCATACAAAACGAGACAATCCCTGAACCAAACCAAACCATTCTAGCCTACATAAACATTCTGGCCTAAGGGAATACGAATTCGGGCCGAACTCCACCCCCTAAATTTTAGGATGCTAATTTTTAGGAACACCTTGATCTAGGCTGTCCAAGGTTCAAATTTTTGATTATTTGAGACAGGTTTCTGGCCAAATTCTTCCTCCTCAGACTAGTATATATAGCTTGATTTCTCTCATTTGAAATCATCTCTCACTATCAATCTTCTAAGCCTAATACATTCTAAGCCTTCCTTCAATCTACTAGCCATAAAGCTTCCTAAGCTCCAAGGTGCTCAAGTGCGATTCAGCTAGAAGTTCTGTGCAAGAGTTGTAAAGAAGTCACTCGGACAATTCCAAGTTTTGCCTCAGTGAAGTCATAAAAAGTTGGCGTGCTCTTCTGAGTAAAGGCATGTGTGTGCACCCTATTTCACAAATAGTGGATTTCAATACTGAGCGAGAGTTCTCAGGCCTGGACTAGTTCTCCATGAGGAAAACTAGGTTAAATCGCTGTGTTTGCGTATGCTCTTTTGATCTCTATTAATTTCCGTATTACTACTCTGATTACTTACTCTCTTGGTAGTTGCTTTCTGGACTTCTTATTGAGTTGAATTTTTAATTGGTTATTATTGACACAAACTCTATTCACCCCCCTCTAGAATTGCCTACATGTAACTGTAGAAGCATGAAAATATCGACCGCATAGGCGTTATGCGGCCTAGTTGATTCAGGCCGCAGAAACAAGGCTCCTATGACAACTCTGCGGTCAAGTTGATTCAGGCCGCAGAAGGAAGGCCCCTATGTCAACTCTGTGAACTAGCTGATTCGGGTAGTAGAAGGAAGGCTCCTATGACAACTATGTGGTCAAATTGATTCAGGCCGTAGAAGGAAGGCTCCTATGACAACTCTGCGGCTAAGTTAATTCGGGTAGCAGAAAGAAGGCGCTTGAGAAAACTATGTGGCCAAAGTTGATTCAGGCCACAGAGGAAAATTCCTGTGACAACTATGCGGCCAAGATAAAGTAGGGATGTCCTACGGCCAAGGGAGACTGCGACCAACTTTCGATCCGCATGAGCCTTATGCGGTCCAAAATTCTCCAAACTCCCTCCACAGATTAATTCTACTTCGTGGTAGGATACGTGGCGAATTGACAAAGTCTTGAACCACCAAGATATGTTGCAACAAAAAAATCTCAACAGATACCGAGCTGGTAGCTAAAGACTGGGTATTGGTACACTGTTACGGCCATGTGGCTACTTGACCACCTATGCGGCCCAAAATATGCCTCATCCAGAAGCATCTATAAATAGCGAGATAGCACACCCATGCAAGCGGCTGGAAAAAATTTCTCAAGAGCAAAGACTGCGTCTGATAGTCCAAGGAATAAGGCAGAGTTTCTACACTTCTCCTGAGCCTCCACCGTCACCCCCATAATCAAAATTAAACAATTGTACTTAGATTGTTTCCTAGGATTTCTTTCTAGGCTCTCTTTTGTACTTGCGAGTTTGTAATAAAATCCAGTTCCTCTGTAGTTCTTGTTTTGATAATTAATGACAAACACAATGGCGACTCTGCTGTGGACTTCTTTCTCTACCGAGGAGAAATTGGTGACGCAATCTGACACGTCCAAGCTCGACTGCACGCAGCAGATGCTTGTTGTTCGCTTTGATCAACAAGCATTCGAGGAAATGATCTCCGAAGGGAGCACCATCCCGGCACGGAAGCATGCCAACCCAAAAAGAGCCCACAGGACACGGAGGCCCAAGACCACTGCCCCTCGCTAGGCTCTGGAAGGAACTTCTTTCACCACTCAAGATGGCGACCAAAGCTCCCATGCGGTCTTACTGCAAACCGCAGAGGACCTCGCTGTCCCCGAATCCGGCAGAGGAAAATACTACGATGCTGGACTATCGGGGGAACAGGGAAAATCTATACGGTCAAAGAAGAGACCGCAAAAGAGCGGCGACCGCATGTAGGCGGCCTATGCGACTGCCAATCCTGGCCGCAGACAGGGTGCCCCATGCTGCCCCAACAGAAGCTCCGTATTCGATCACATCTCATGCGGGCCAGACCCCATGCGGCCCACAGAGAACATTAAAGATTCCAATTTGGACTCTTCCTACTATGATTAATGCCCCCCTTCGCGCGAGGCATTTCGTTAGCTTGTTGGATAGGATCAGAATGTTGGACCGTAACTTGTATTGGAGATCAAGAGAGTTGAGACTGATGTAGTCTCTCTTAGTTGGCTAGACGGATTAAGTGTTGGAACGTGGCTTGTTGGTGGAGCTACGCTTAAGGGGAATGTGTGCAACAAGAATAAGAAAACCCTTTTGTGCAGGCAAGTGGAACTGTCATCCTTCCTCCTTATTGCTACATGCTTAATAAATGGAATAATATGATGCTATAAATTGTCCCTAAATATTCTATGTTTTATTTGCTGAATAATAGAGATGCCTATGTTGAGGATTATTGAAATGAATAAGACATGAATATTGAACTTTCGATTGAATCACACTCAAACTGCTAATGTAACTTGATGCCTGAGAATGAATTGATAATGTCCCTTATGCTTAATCTTGATGAAATGAATGAATCACTTGAATAATCGAGATGCTGCGTGAATGAGACATGAGAAAAGAACTGGCTATGCTATTAACATAATGAATTGAATGAGACTCTTGAATCATGTACTCTCTGTATAACTATTGTAAAGAAATGAGACGCTGTCTGTTTTTGTGTAAGCAATAAAATAAACAATAATTGTCCTAATAAAATGAATGAAAAGCTGCTTGTCCCTTTGAAATGAATGAAATGTTATTGGTTCTTCATTGAGATGAATGCTATGAGAAATGTGCAATGAATCAATGAATGAGGAATGATAAGGCTTGGGATCATGGAGATCACCAAGTAGAATGATGGTAATGATTAGTTGTTAAACACGGCTTGGGATTGAGATGAGATGTTGAACTGTTGGCTCTGCTTACTTTCAATTGCTTTACCATACATTTGTGTTATCGAGTCGACACGCATTCGCATGGTCAGGAACGTACTTGTACAAGTCTGAGTAAGTTTCCTCGAACGGTACCTGGGGCACCGGGACCGATTCGACCCGGGAGGAAGCATTGATCGTGCTATGGTGGCATGAGGTATTACCGGACATTCGGCTAGGCTTGCAACCTACCCTAGAATGGTGCATCGTAATACCCGTTGGAAAGTACTTTATGGTGCAGTTTCACCAACGACCATGTAGTCATGATGCATACTAATGAATGTTTTGTGCAGACAGAGTAAGTATATCATATTATCCTATATTTTTTATACAGGTACGAGGGAGTTGGCTAAAGGTAAGAAATTACTTATATGTGTGTTGGTTTAACTTGCGTGCTTAACATGCCAAGTAAATGATGCTATGTGTAGTCTTTCAATATGAGAACCTACTTAACATGATAAATTCAGTATGCTAGAAAGATGCCTTGCTATAAACGTTGCTCAAACAAGACATACATGCTAAGTGATGCTTGAAATGAGAAATGTCATAACATGGTTAAGATGTTAATATTAACGATGCCTCAATGATGCCTTTGTATGATAACACCAAGAATGATATAATGATACGTCCACATGAATGTTGCTAAGAATATGTTTACATGCTTCACTGTGAAGATTGCCCATGAACTGTTAACTGATGCTAGGTCCCAAACAGAAAGATCATTCTAATAATTGCTGCTTAAATGGTTACATAAATGTTGGTTTAGGCGAGTGGGTTGGATTCTGCTCGCCAGTACATAGATAATGTGCTGACCCACATTTTGTGGGCAGGTGCTCGTGCTTGGGATGTTCTGCACACGAAGATTGGCTTGGTTGGTCCCGCGGCATCGAAGAATTGTTGGGCATACAGAAGCTCTCCTTGTACAAGATGATGTCTTCTATTTATAAAGGGCATAATGTATGGAACATTGAAATCAGTGGTACCAGTGAGTTGTAAGCCAAGTCGGTATATCGAGTTATAATCCAATGTATCCAAGTATCAAATGTAAGCTGTATAGCATTGTTCAGTTGGCTTTCAGTGTAAGTAAGATGTGTTGTAAGTATTGTACTTTAATACAAGTCTTGTACCCTTCTTCAATTATCAATAAAGAGAATAAAGTTCTATATATCTCTGTGTGACTTCAAGTTATCCTTTTATCTCTGCTGCTATGTAGAAGTGATGTATTTCTATTCAATAAGAAAGATTGTCCTCAGTAACTTCAATTTGTCTGCTTCTGCCGCTACGATGTGTTCCTATTTGAAGATTATCAACTATGTACCATCTTTGCCTTGTACAAGTGCAATACCAGACTTGTACGGCATCACGCCCAAGCGAAGACGATTGATTCCAAGAGATAAAATATGTGAATAAATGACTCTATGAATCGGGGCATGACAAATTGGTATCAGAGCATGTCTTTACGTCCTTGGTCTCTTCTTTGATTCATTTCAATCAAAGTTGCATCGACGATTAACCAAAGTTGCTTTCGCGACCACTCAACGTTGCTTCCGCGATTAAATCAATGATTACTTCCACAATTATTCTATTATTGTTCTGTAATCATCCTATGTTGTTCGTGTCTTAAAGTTCATTAACCTCTTGGCTACTCACTGGATGTTCCATACAATAAGTCTAAATAAAATGTGATGCCCCTGAATGAATGACTGTTGTTGGTTTGAACACAAATAACCCAACAATGACTCGATGCCATAGTATGCTATAGTGTGAATGCTGTTTGGAATATGGGAATAGAGAAATGTGGCTATGTATGCTGTAACAAGTTGAGAATTGCATGTGATGTTGGGGAAAGAATTATGAATGGGATAATTGATGGATGAGTTCAACGGAACTAGTGAGTTGACTCATGTATACTGGCTAGTGCTTTTGAGACCCTAAGAATGTTGGCTTATGATATTGAGACCCCGAGATGTTGGCCAAGTGTGGTGATCATCATAGATCATCAATGTCCGGAATAGATTTGAGTGGGATTTTTTAAGGATGGCTTCGTTTCTGAGTGGTATATTGCCTCTACCACCTCAAAACGAGATGTATGTTGACCCTTTCCATAGAATAGTAATGAGACTATCTGTGGGTACTGGGTAGTATGGAGACTTAGTTGGGAGTCATGTGTTGTTGCTAGATGACTCGAGTATCCCTTGACGGCGATGTTATGTAGGGTAGCGAGATTGTCGAAAATTATAATCGGTGGCTTGGTTAGAAATTGTGTAGTCGAGTGATGACTCAGACTAGTAAAGACAGTTAGTATGCTATGGGTAAATGGATTTGGCTAGGGAATATTGTGGCTTAGAACATCTGAATGTTGACTATGATTGGTTGGATGCAATATGTGGCTAATACAATGTTGGTTGCTAAGCTGAATATTTTGGAAATGTGTCGGTGACCCAAAAGAATATTATAGATCTGTGCCTTGGCCCTAAGGTGTAATAGATGTATGTCCATCTTGATCACCAAAGGATGGTCATTGCATATGTGCATGTATGCTGAGGAATTGAATTGTACTAGAAAAGTAACAAGTAGCAACCCTGAATATTTCTGTTGCATAGAGAATGGTTAATTAATACATGAATTGTCGGATTGAATGGAATGAATTACTCGACCCCTTGCGATATAAGATTTTAGGAATGTCCGTATGAGATTTTGATGACTGAAAAACGAATAGGATTGAGGAATTGCAAACGCATTGGATAATACCGGTATATGTGATTGTTGGTTGGGATATAGATTGTTGGCTTATGACTTAGTGGTGTGACTTCGTCATACAGACCGAATAGTATGATTCCATAGTTATGTTAAGACTATCGGAATCAATGACCCTTGAATAGTTAGCCTTGGCTTATGGGTTCATGTGGGTATAAAGAAATTGGAATAGAAATTGAATCATTGGGAATTTACTTGATGGATTATTAGAACGATGAGAATCGTATGTCAGGTTGGGATTTGTCCGTAACGTTGATAGATCGATCTTAGTCGATCGTTGGGTAAGTCTAAGAATGAGCCTCTGTGGAAATTATTTCCTTGAGGAAGACCCTGGATAGATAGACTTGACCCTAGCGACCAGTTGATGACTTACCAATTGTTGGCATAGCCGACAATGGCGATTAGTTATTTAGACTGAGTTGATATCCATAGGTTTGGGTAGAGTTCCTTAGAATTGTCAGTTGCTTGTTGGCCCTAAGAATAAGGAACTAGTATAACCCTAGTAGCCATCCACTCTAGGGAAGTCACGTGAATGATTAAGTTTTACTGTCAGTATATCTAACCTCAGAGATTGACTGAATAATAGGTGACCATTGGAGACCCATAGAATGACCTTGTGGCATTGTACGAGCGATGGTGATGATGAGTATTGACCTAAGGAAAATGTATGCTTCAACTTGTGCCTCGAAAATATTTGACCGATATCTATAGTCGGGTAGCTAGGTTAACCTTGACTGTTGCATAGAATAATACTCCGACTCGGGTAATCGATAGTGGGTGGCATCAGATTGTATCTTTTAGAAAAGATGAATTGCCTCGGTGAGAAATATGGTTGGATTCGGAAAGGAATATGATTGCATGTTGTGAAGTCTTGATATGATTGGCTCTAAGATTTGACCCTTGATCGAATGTTAGAAATATCATGCCTGGATAGAAAGCTTAACCAAGTTGTCCCTGATGTTAAGTGTTGTGGCTTGCAAGATAGTGATTGTGGCAAGTGAATAAAGTGATAAGTCAATTGAAAGGATGCTAAGTCGAATTTGGAAAAGAGAATTATATCGTGGCTGATCGAATCGTACTATCATGGAAGTTGGCTGAAGTACTTATATTTTGGGGATGCCTACAATATTTGTATGGATCCAGCCGAAGTGATAGGTTGCGACTGAGATAATAATATGTGAAGAGTTATCGCACTACCGCGGACTTTGGCTGAAATGCGTATGTTTTGGGGACGCCAAAAATATGTGTATGGATCCAAACGAAGTGATATGTTGAGACCAAGACAGAATTGCAAGGAAAATGTTGGTAAATCAGTAAGAAGTTGCAAGTATTGAAAAAGAGATAGACAGAACAAATCGTTGATAGATTTAAATGGTACAATTGGATAGCTATTTTGAGATGACCGAGTGTGCTGGAATGAATATTAAATTGAAGCTGAATGAGTAACTTATTATGACTAAGTGAATTAGTAAGATGAGTTATTCTCTTAAGTTTCGAGGATGAAACTTTTTCTGAGTGGTATATTATGTAATGTCCCGCTCCGCGCGAGGCATTTGGTTGGCTTGTTGGATGGGATCAGAATGTTGGACCGTTACTTGTGTTGGAGATCAAGAGAGTTGAGACTGATGCAGTCTCTCTTAGTTGGCTAGACGGATTAAGTGTTGGAACGTGGCTTGCTGGTGGAGCTACGCTTAAAGGGAATGTGTGCAACGAGAATAAGAAGACCCTTTTGTGCAGGCAAGTGGAACTGTCCTCCTTCCTCCTTATTCCTGTATGCTTAATAAATGGAATAACGTGATGCTATGAATTGTCCCTAAATGTTCCATGTTTTAGTTGCTGAATAATAGAGATTCCTATGCTGAGGATTATTGAAATGAATAAGACATGAATATTGAACTGCTGATTGAATCACAATCGAACTGTTAATGTAACTTGATGCCTGAGAATGAATTGATAATGTCCCTTATGCTTAATGTTAATGAAATGAATGAATCACTTGAATAATTGAGATGCTGCATGAATGAGACATGAGAAAAGAACTGGCTATGCTATTAACATAATGAACTAAATGAGACTCTTAAATTATGTACCCTCTGTATAACTGTTGTAAAGAAATGAGACGCTGCCTGTTTTTGTATAAGCAATAAAATGAACAATAATTGTCCCAATGAAATGAATGAAAAGCTGTTTGTCCCTTTGAAATGAATAAAATGTTATTGGTTCTTCATTGAGAGGAATGCCATGAGAAATGTGCAATGAATCAATGAATGAGGAATGATAAGGCTTGGGATCATGGAGATCACCAAGTAGAATGATGGTAATGATTAGTCGTTAAACACGGCTCGGGATTGAGATGAGATGTTGAACTGTTGGCTCTGCTTACTTTTTGTTGCTTTACCATGCATTTGTGTTATCGAGTCGACACGTATTCGCATGGTCATGGACGTACTTGTACAAGTCTGAGTAAGTTTCCTCGAACGGTACCTAGGGCACCGGGACCGATTCGACCCGGGAGGAAACATTGATCGTGCTATGGTGGCACGAGGTATTACCGGACATTCGGCTAGGCTTGCAACCTACCCTGGAATGATGCATCGTAATACCCGTTGGAAAGTCCTTTATGGTGCAGTTTCACCAACGACCATGTAGTCAGGATGCATGCTAATGAATATTTTGTGCAGACAGAGTAAGTATATCATATTATCCTATATTTTTTATGTAGGTACGAGGGAGTTGGCTAAAGGTAAGAAATCACTTAAATGTGATATACTCAATATATGTGTTGATTTAACTTGCGTGCTTAACGTGCCAAGTAAATGATGCTATGTGTAGTCTTTCAATATGAGAACCTGCTTAGCATGTTAAATTCAGTATGCTAGAAAGATGCCTTGCTATAAACGTTGCTCAAATAAGACATACATGCTAAGTGATGCTTGAAATGAGAAATGTCATAACATGGTTAAGATGTTAATATTAACGATGCCTCAATGATGCCTTTGTATGATAACACCAAGAATGCTATAATGATACGTCCACATGAATATTGCTAAGAATATGTTTACATACTTCACTATGAAGATTGCCCATGAACTGTAAACTGATGCTAGGTCCCAAACAGAAAGATCATTATAATAATTGCTGCTTAAATGGTTACATAAATATTGGTGTAGGCGATTGGGTTGGATTCTGCTCGCCAGTACATAGATGATGTGCTGACCCACATTTTGTGGGCAGGTGCTCGTGCTTTGGATGTTCTGCACACGAAGATTGGCTTGGTTGGTCTCGCGGCATCGAAGAATTGTTGGGCATACAGAAACCCTCCTTGTACAAGATGATGTCTTCTGTTTATAAAGGGCATAATGTATGGAACATTGAAATTAGTGGTACCAGTAAGTTGTAAGCCAAGTCGGTATATCGAGTTGTAATCCAATGTATCCAAGTATCAAATGTAAGCTGTATAGCATTGTTCAGTTGGCTTTCAGTGTAAGTGATATGTGTTGTAAGTATTGTACTTCAATACAATTCTTGTACTCTTCTTCAATTATCAATAAAGAGGATAAAGTTCTATCTATCTCTGTGTGACTTCAAGTTATTGTTTTATCTTTGCTGCTATAAAGAAGTAATGTATTTCTATTCAATAAGAAAGATCGTCCTCAGTAACTTCAATTTGTTTGCTTCTGCCGCTGTGATGTGTTCCTATTTGAAGATTATCAATTATGAACCATCTTTGCCTTGTACAAGTACAATACCAGACTTGTACGACATCACGCCCAAGCGAGGACGATCGATTCCAAGAGATAAAATATGTGAATAAATGACTCTACGAATCGGGGTGTGATACTATGCACCTTTGGGTGTTAAGTCGAAGAAGTCTAGGGCAGTGTGGGCTCAATAAGCCCAGCCAACTGTCCAATCTGCTGACCGTCATTGGGTACCGCTAGTCGTTACATGGGCCCCTGATGGAAAGTTGTACAAGACCTCCCACGTCCAGCCCTCGATGGCAAACGGACATGGTACATCCCAAGAGTCTCCCCATAATAATCTAGAGCAAGTACTTTTACTAGCCTGAAATCAGGGAGCAAACATGATACCTACGCACCCGTATGCCCGGGATACCCAGGCCCACAAAACGGATGCAAAGGTAGATCAATCTGCTCTTGACTTACGAGAGGTGCTCATCCACAAACGCAAAAAGAGAGGGGCGACCTTGGCATGCGGTGAACCCTCTCTAGTACATCACTGTACCTAAGTCGTCATCAACTATTGCTACAACAAGTCGTCAGCACCTAAAGACCGGTAGTCCGTCTTCCAGCGCCTGCACCTGCCAGCACCTGTCCGACGACAACTCGAGAAAGAAGTGCAAATTTTGGGAGACGTGGAATTTCCTTTCGCCACTTGTAATTTGACTCGGAAGGTTCCTGCCGGCAAGGGAGGAAAGAAGACATGCTACTCCAGCTCGAAAACCTCAGCCAGCACGGCAAGGAAACTCTCATCTGGAGGATTGCTGCCCCCGATCACGAAGGGTGTCTACCTAGGAACCCATTCTAGAAAGAAGCTTCCAACACCCGGGGTTTCATCCTCGATGTCCTTGGGGGTGAACGAAGCCGGGGGTGGTAGTCCCCTGAACATATGCGACAATACGGTATTCCAAGAGGATGCACAGTGGGTAGCGATCTATTGGAATAATGCAACAGACTTGGACGTCTCCGAGGGTGACCGCCTTCGCCAAGACGATGCAGCTTCCTGCGTAGTGGGTAGCACCCATTCCGAGTCCGAGGATGAGGACATTTCAACATTCCTTGACGATTTCTCTGTACGAGGGTACAACATGGAAAGCACATCCTCTACGGTCCCCTCCGTCTCTACCCACATGCGGACATTATTTATGGCAGGAGATGATCACGAAGGGCCTAGTGATCGACAATGTCTCGAAGTGCTTGAAGCCATGATCCTAACCTTGGTCAAGTCAGTAGATGAGATAAAGGCTGGCTTACGGACTCAACTAGCAAGGACACCTGAACAAACAAGTTTGGGCCACGCAGTCAACGTGGACTCAAATACGACTGCTCCTCCGGGCGACAATCCTCCTAGAATATTTGCTCCCTCAGCTGTAGATGAGGCTAGGGAGGCACGGAGAGAAGTTCAGGAGCTTCGAGCAATGTTCAATGCCCGAGACTCCTCCCGAGACCTCAGAATACGGCAGCCGTATCCCGTTGCATGGAGAGACGTTCCTTTTCCTCCGCGGTACAAACCGTTTCATATCGATTCATATGACGGAAAGACCTCTTCTAGCCGGTACATGACTTATTTTGAGATCACAATAGACCACTTGCGGCATACTGACACCATCTTCATACGACTATTTATCAGAGCATTAGAGGGAATCGCGTTCGACTGGTATCGCAACCTCCTGGACAACTGCATCCATTCCTTTGATGGTTTCAAACACATGTTCATGGAAAGGTTATACGAAGTAGGGCATGAAGTGACAATGTCATCTCTCATGGACGTCGTTCAGGAAGAAAAGGAGCTAACGAGAAACTACATCGAGCGGTTTCGCCAAACCGCGATGAGATTGCCCCAAGGAAATCCGGAAAGCTTGTTGATTAAAATCTGCCAAAAGAAGTTGCTCCCTGTAATCAGCCTCTGGATGGGAGAAGATCAATTCAGGGATTGGACGACTTTCATCATAGGAGCTATAAATACGGAGGTAAAGTTAAAGAAGGCTCGCAAGAGGGGATTACACAACCCAGATGGAGAGGACAAGGGCAAACGTACTGGTACCACCTCCAATAATAACAAAAGTGGCAACACCACCAATAACCGGGACACCAACGGCAAACAGGCCATGGTCGCTGGTACAACCAAAAAGCCTGAACAAAAGCAAACAAAAGTTTCGAAGCCTAAAGAGATGACATACTCTTTTGAAGATGACCATGTCAAGCCTATCTTCGACATGCTCCTTAAGGCAGGTAGGATCCGACTCCAAGATGTAGAGCGCGAGCCCCGAGCGAAAAAGATCGAGGATGCAAAGTATTGTCACTTCCGCCGCTATGTCCACCAACCCACACAAGAGTGCTTCATATTAAAGCGCTACATCCAAAACCTCATCAACTCTAATGCTCTGTCGCTAGATGTCGAAGAGGTTACTGTGGATGCAAACATGGTATCCGTTCAGTTCAGCGACTTCCCCCCAACAAAAACTTAAGACGGGGTAGTACCTATTTACCTGGCAACGATACAGGTTACTAACCTTTCACCTGTCCGGGACCAGACGACTAGATTGGTGCCTCTCACCACGTCACGAGGAAAGGTTTTGTGGGTCCACCCGGACTTAGTGCCCGAAGTTACCTAGGCGGTGCCATCCTCAACTAGCAAAAAGAAGGGCGGGAAGTCCAGATCCTGCCACACAATTTCGGACGAAGCTGAGGAGACGACGGTCGTTGTTATCCGTTCTGGCGCACAATTCCAGCCCACTCTGTGTAATTCAGTCGAGGACCCTCAACCGACAACGCTGTCTGCTACTGATGTTCCGAGACCATCTCAGCCTCCACCGGAAGACAAATCCAAGCCGAAGAAAATCCGCTTCGACAGGCCGCTCCGCAAGGACGCACCTCAGGGGCTGGAAAGACCTTACAACTTTGACATACACAACTGGCTAATACGCCAGCAAAGTTGTCCTTATACGAGCTCCTAAGGTTCTCCAAGGATATTTGCGTCACATTGAGTGAAGCACTCCAGAATGCTAATGCCTACTTAGCTCAGGTCAAGCCTACAGGGAAAGACTCGTCAGCAGATCTCCAGGGCAGCAATTGCGCAGATGCAATGCCCAACATCGTATTTACCCCACAGGACATGTTAATCAAAACCAACTTGCATGATTGCCATTTGTACTACACTGGATACATAGGCGACATCAAGGTGGATCGGATACATATTGATCCTGGCTCGTCAATAAGTATCATCCCGAAAAGCTTGCTTCACCTTTTGGGCATCCCTATGCACCGGCTAGCATCGACCAACACTGCCATTAGCAGTTTTAACTCGGGAAGAAGCTATCCCCTAGGAAACATTTGCTTGAAAGGTCAGATCGGCGACCTGAAGACGGAGGTTACCTGCTACGTCATAAACACGGATACGTCCTACAATATCCTCTTGGGGTGTCCATAGATACATGACTATATGATCGTACCATCCATGCTCCACCAGTGCTTCAAGTATGTCAGTAAGCACAGCTTCGTAAAGATGGAATTCGTCGACATCGATCCCTTCAAAGGGGTTGAATCTCACTATTCATCTGAGGCTTGTCTATATAAGAAATCTAAATAGGATACAGTTGATGTGGGGACATAAAATGAATCGGAGGCCACAACAGGGTCAGAGGAACCTTTGAAAATCCGTCTTCAGGCCCGCAAACCTGGCAAACCATACCCCTTGTCGCAACTTTACATAAAGAAGTGCTCGGTTCCCCCGCCTCAACCGTTCAGTTGGAACCGATGGTCATCCGACTCCCGAGGTCTAGCCTGGAGCCAAAACCCGTTGTGGAGCCGATGGTGATCCGATTGCCGAAATCCAATCAAAGGCGAACGGAAGATGTAAGGTCCTCTGTGGAGCCGATGGTAATCCGATTACCGAAATCCAATCAAAGGCAAACGGAAGATGCAAGGTCCTCTGTCGAGCCGATGGTTATCCGCCTCCCTAAGATGAGCCGACAGCCAAGTGTTGATCCGAGACCCTCAGACAAGCCGATGCCACGAGCGGAACCTTTTGTGGTCAAGTTGCCCAGGACGTCGCACCAGCCTCTGGTCACGCAGGGGGTAGCTGAAGAGGAGGCTGAACTAGCAAAATATCTGATTGCACTTCTTGACAGTCCCTCTACCGATGATGTAATTCCTCTAGACAAGATACCTTATTTCATCAATAAAAGGTTACCGTTGAACTATCCTGAGCGCAATAAGCTTAATCTAATGTATGCTATGGAGCATGGTCTGGATATTAACCTGCGTACGCAGGTGACAACCGTCTATACCGCGAACCGACTTACTTCCATTAGAGGTGCCTACTTTCTAGTCCCAGGCAGAAGAAAAGACGATCACACAATCATCTTCGGTCGAAAAGAAGGTCGTCAACCTTTCATGCCAGAAGAGTTCGATCTCGAACCCAACAATGGAAGATTGTCGCTCTACCTATATAGTTCCCGAGCCAAGTACTTCATGCAAAAGCAGGGGTATGACATGGAGACTACCCCAGGCCTGAACTACGGCAACGGTCGACGATAGCCTCTATATTTGCTAGTCTCGGCTGGGAAAGCTAGGGATTATTACAGCAAGTCCAGACACGGTCTAGGTTATGTTACACCAGCAACAACGCCCGAGAGCTCCGATGAGGAATACGAGTGGCATTCTCACTCATCCGAATCACCCACTTACGATTTCGATGATAGCATTGGGGATATATTCAGGCAAATACTGTCTGTCAACATGGCATCCGTCGATATTCAGAAAGAAGATGAAGATCTACCCAAATTCCTTGAATTTGAGCCATGGGTCCAACAGATGGATGCACAATGGGAGAAGCGCTTTGAACAACGAAACCCTCCAACTGATGATGAGGTCATGCAAGTTGACCTCGACAACGAATCCTCTTCAAAGCCAATCTTCATCAGCAAAATCCTGACGGACGACGAGCGGGAGTCGCTATTGTAACTCGTCAGAGAATATATCGACGTCTTCGCTTGGAGCTATAAAGACATGCCAGGGCTAAACCCCGAAATCGCACTTCATAAGCTCAATATTCATCCAAACGCAAAACCAGTCAAACAACAACAATGACGATTTCGTCCAGACATCATGAATGCTATCGAAACTGAAGTAAACAAGCTTATAGCTAGTGGCTTCATTCGTGAAGAACAATACCCAGACTGGGTAGCTAATATAGTACCTGTCATCAAGAAGAATAGGAAGATCTAAATTTGCATCGACTTTCGCAACCTGAATGCGACATGTCCTAAGGATGAATTCCCTCCTCCCAACACCCTTCCATGCGGCCAGAACATCCTATGCGGCTAGAGGAGTCTATGCGGTAAGAAGAGCTTATTGTCACGACCCACACCCACTGTGAGGGTACGAGTACGTAACAGCGCCCAGCCTACGCCGCAGTGTCGACGGTAGAACGTTGTTCTAAGTCTCTAACTAATCATCAACTCATGCAATTATATAATGTACTTGTCAATAACTCAACTCCGAACGGAGGACAAGTATAGATATAATGAATCTCAATCAAAGTCTAAGCACGATAAGATAACACAGAAGTTTATAACTAAAAACTAAATAACAACATTTATAAACTACTAAATAATAATATCTCAAACAAACTCAAATACAAACTCGTATCACAAGTTATTACAATTCAAGTTCTAAAACATGAAAAACTAAACCAAGCCTATTCGCTAGTCTCCCGATCACTCCTGAGTGTCGGGGCCATAGGTAGCTAAGTCATCTCCTGCTCCAAGGCAAGTAGGGCAAATATCCTCAGGGCAAACATCTGTAATATTTTCAACAGGTCCAGTCAGGACAGGAACGAGCACAATCTCATCTAGAAAATCCAAGTAAATGACAGAGAACTATAAAGCAGTTATAGGCAGTTGTATTGATGAATATGGCAGTTTAATTTTCAGGTGATAGTATAGAGGGACAGATAAAGTACAAAGAAAGTAAGTAACTAAACAAGAAGAGAAGCATAGCAAAGAAGACTGTAAAATAAGATCTAGCTGAACTAGAATAAGATAATGAGTTCAGATGGTACAATATAAGTCGAATGTAATCCAATATGAATCTAATATAAGATGAGTCGAATGTAATTCTAATTATTATTCTAATAAGGTGAATCGAATAAGGTGATACGAATAAGGTGATACGAATAGTGATTCACATAATGTTCTAATAATGATTCGAATAAATTCTCCAAGTGTGTTTTAAAATACTTAGTTAGACATGTAAACGGCTAAGGGTAAATACGGCACATCACACACCTGGCCGGGTGTGGAATGGCTATCGTTCGAATATATTCACAGAGAATGGTTCGAATAGTGGGAATGTTCACATGTCTAATCAAGTATTTCCCCGCCCATCTAATACAAATGAATCCAAAATTTGACACATCATTCGAATAAAAGTCCAACCAACATATGAAGATACGAATAGGTGGTTCGAATAGTGATTCCTAGGGTGATTCGAATAATAGAGGTAAGACGAGTAAGTATGTGTGTCGTATGCATGGATTCAAAAATAAAAATACGTGTTTGTAACAGAGAATCACATACAACTAACTAGAACTGAAGTACAGTAATTGACAAATAAATGAGAGAACTATCAGAGAATGTACTCGCCTGCTACTCTGAAAAGAGTAGTGTAATATCAGATGCCTGCACCAGAGTCACAATGTCCTAAATAGAGCAGTACAGGTTATAATATGTTTAAAATAAGGTAAATAAAGTTTATGATGTAATCTATATGATTTCTAGGCCAATCTAGGTCAAAGTCAACTCTAAGTCAAACCTGGTCAACTGTCTAGGTCAAACTGGATTAACACTCTAGTCAACTAGGTCCATCCTAGTCCAGTCAAGTCTCACTAGGCCTAACCAGTCTACCCTAGCTAGTACACACCATACAAATCCAAGGCTATACAAGCCAACACAAGTCACATATCAAGATACATCACATTCATGCATATTCAACATTATATATATATATATATATATATAAGAGAAATGAACTAACATGTAAAGCTATGTGTGTGTGTGTGAACATGGAGGTGTACATGAAAAGAGAAATCAACACTAGTTATGAGTTTACACTACACATGGCACAAAGCTAACCCATCTACATTACATATATATTATACTTAACATGCATGGCTACAAGTATACATCTAGATACATTAGAGTAGAGACTATTTAAGTTGTAACTAACATGCATCTATAATTTACATAAATCTATATATATTATAGCAATTATTTAGAGAAGGGTTACATGGCATGGTGGTTGATATAGAGGGGGTGTCTTTGTGCAGAGGGTGAAGTTCATTCTCAGTTTAGTTCCATATTTACATATAAACTAAAGTGAGATATCCCATAAACTGGTGTAACTAACCACATAAAATGAACCATGTTATCTGAAATCTGCCATTAAGCCAACATCCCATATGCATACAGCTCATGCATTGGTTCTATGTCTACATATAAAATCTGATATTGCATTTAAAATATTTATACATTATGCATTCATATCTATCATTACATATATACCTTGCATTTATATCTAGCATTCATTATATACTTTCATGCATGCATTGTATACCATTCTTTCATTCATGCATTTATGCATTGCTTACATATATTACATACTATGGAACCTACATATTCATTACAAGCCATACTTATACATGCTTACATTAGATATGATACTTAGACCTCATACATCATTTATTTAACCATTTACTCATGCTTACATTCTCTATTTAATTACATAATGTATATACATTAACATGGGTTAAAATCAAATAGAACATTATATTACACACTAGGGTGCACAAAATGCATATGCCGAATAGTAACTCCTACTAATAATCGATACTGTACCATCTCAGTATGAATTAAAACCTAGGATTAAAGTATGTTATAGATCTATGTGTTAGCTTTCTGAAACTTCAAACGGATCGCATTTTCGTTTCCGGAAACTCCCGGAATCGCAAAAACACCGGAGAACGCGTTTGTCTTTTGTACAGCTGACACTCAAATAATTTTCCAGAAAGTTACACAAAGAATTAGGCCTATTAATACATGTTTTTGGAAAGCTAACTTCAATACGCTTCTTTTAAAAAAACGAGAGATTAAACCGAGCTTTGAGCTAGAAGTTATGACATTTCTAAGTTAGGGCTGAAATTAAAAACGTGGATAAAAATCATGACGGATTTGGGTAGTTTGAGACAAAAGAACACAAGTATATAACATAATATATAAAGAACTCACTCTCTACACTAATATATATATATGAGACACTATAGAACATATCTCCAATACAAAAATATGAGATTAAACATGTAATAATTTATTCATACATAACAACAACACATAGTGTGTCCAAATTTGGGATTTTCCCACATGGACACAACCACAACACAAAGGACACTCCTATGACCTCCAAATGGACACGAAATGGACACAAATGGAGATACAACCATGGGGGTCATTCCTATGGGTTCAAAATCGACATATATGTATGAGAAAATGAAAAGGAGAAGGAATTTATACCTCCCGGTAGATCGAATCGAAAAAAAGCCTTCCCAGAGCGACACCGACACGTAGAGATTCCAAAAGGACACGAACGAACTCCGAATCCTCCCAAACTTGGGTAGCTTCCTCCTTGGCTAGAATGGAGAAGGAAAGAAGAAGATTTGGTGGCGAAATAGAAAGATTTGGTGGAGAAATTGCTAAGGATTGCTCTCTAGGAATTTAGGGAAGAACAAGAGAGAGAGTGTGGATGAGAACAATAAAATGAACTTGAGCCTATCCTCTCCCAAAGTGGCTGGCCATATGGGCTATTTGTCCTATTATGGTAAGGTCCAAAATGCCCCCACTAACCTATTCTATGAGTATTAGGAAAGGGCTAATTGGTTGGGGCTAAATTAGTCATTCTAAAGTCTCTAATCACACTAACCTTATCCATAATAATTAGTCTAACATCTAACTAAAAATATTTCTATCATGTGGACTAAAATTAATATCATGTGAGCCATGCCTAACTAGTGTGTGGGTCCCACTAGAGTCAAACTACCCCCGGGTCCCCGTTTCAAGTCGGATTGAGTTAAAATTCGAACCCGACTCAAATAATCCCAAAACAATATCATAAATAATAAAATAAATTTCAAAATATTTCAAAAATACAAAATGACAAAAATACTCCTGTTCCTGAAAACTGGGGGTGACAAATTCCTCAAAATTAAAACCAAACAATAGTAAAATGTCAAAATCACAAGTCATAATTTTAAATAGTTTAAAAATGATTAAAAATCACCAAAAATCATAATATGAAATAATTATCAATAAATAATAATTATAATTATAAAATTTCAAAATTACCCTCATCTGGAAAATTGGGTGTTACACTTATGCAGACATAGCCATGTTTCTTATTTAAAGTATTTCAATTTTACAAATTGAAAACTTTGAAGGGGGTCTTATAGAAGTATGGAAAAGAAACAGGAAAGTCTATGCGGCTCAAAACAGAGGGAGTCCCATGCAGCTCAAAAGTTCCTTAAAGCCTCATGCGGCTCAAAAGCCCCTTAGAAGCTTCATGCAGCTAGAAAGTCCCCGATAGCTCCATGAGGCTCAGGAAAAGCCACGTGGCCCTATGCAGTTCAAAAATAAGCCTCTACATCTAGCCATAACTGCTCTGTGCAGCTGGCACATTTAATGCCCTGACGCAATGCCGCAGCTCTGACACAAAAGATTAACAGCTCTGACATAAAGGTAAAATAATGACTCTGACATAATGACGTGCCCCTAGAGAGACAAGAAAAATCTTTATGGCTGGCACAATCTACCAATTCCAAAGCTTCTTATGCAGATCGCTTCGAAGACTTCCATGCGGTTCAGTTATGGGGGCTACCCTTATACGGTTCAGATGGGGGGCCACCCTTATGCGGCTCGGTTGTGGGGGCCACCCTCACGCGGTTTAGTTGGAGGCCATCCTTATGCGGTTCAGGTGGGGGCCACCCTCATGCGGCACAGTTGGGGGCCACCCTCATGCGGCTCAGTTGGAGGTCATCCTTATGCGGTTCAGTTGGAGGCTACCCTCATACGGCTCAGTTGGAGGCCATCCTCATGCGGCTCAGTTGAAGGACATCCTCATACGGCTCGGTTGTGGGGCCACCCTCATGCGGCTCAGTTGTAAGGCCATCCTCATGCGGCTCGGTTGTGAGGCCACCCTCATGCGGCTCGATTGTGAGGCCACCCTCATGCGGCTCAATTAGTAGACCACACTCATGCGGCTCTGCCAGGATGCCCCGTTCATGTGGCTCGCAGCATAAATGACAATTAGGACACATGGCAGAAGATTGACTAAGATTTATCCACTCGGATTTAGCAACCAACAAATCATAACAATGCAGATTTATTGCAATCATCATAACTGCCCAGATCGATTTCCAATAAACAATACAGATTTATTGTAATCATCATAACTGCCTAGATCGATTTCCAACAAACAATGCAGATTTGTTGTAATCAACATAAACATCCCGGATTGATTTACAACAAATGAGATCAAGGCTACTCTTAACCAATCTCCAACAGCCCACTTTTCAAGGAGCAATTACTGTACACCCTACTCATCACAAAGCCTTATAAATAGTAGGGGATTATTCCTTTGCAAAAGACATAGAGTTATACGCACAGAGCCCAAGTAGAGAGATTAGCAACCCCCGCACACACAAAGAGCATTTCTTCGCTAGAGCAGAAGCTACGTCCGATCGTCCAAGGAGTAAGGTAGAGTTGATATCACTTTCCCGAGCCTCTACCGTCACCCCCCCAGAAAAATTAAACAATTGTACTTTGATTGCTTTTCCTAGGTTCTATTCCTAGGCTCTCTTTGTACGAGCGAGTTTGTATTGTGAATCAAAGTCCAGTCCTCCCATAAAACTGTTCAGTTCTTTCGATAATCAATGGCAAACAACTTCATGATGCGTATAACTGAGACGCAGAAGAGATATGCCTAACTGAGACGCCGAAGACATGTGCCTAACTGAGACGCTGAAGTGATACGCCTGACGGATGATGCGCCGGGCAGAAGGCGTATGGTCGTTTGCTGCACCTGGCTGTAGTCTTAGGATTCTTTCTTTTTGTAGAAATTCTCTTTTGTATAGCCTTTTTTAGACATGTAATAGACTTTTATATGAAATAAAAAAAATCCTTTTGATGTCTATACTTTTGTTGTCTTGTTGTGCCAAGTACTTCGTTTGATGTTCCCTAGCGCATATAATGTTAGGCGCATAGGAATTCTAGCCTGTAGATGCGCCTGAAATTCCATGCTTCTACACTTGTGTATTGATTGGGGACAGGGGAGTAGAAGTGGTTATGTGATCATCTTATAGTTACTCGTGTGAACCTCTGTAGATTACTCGTGTGCAACATCATATCGTTTACATAACCGTCTTGTGCTCTGAATCACTAGTCACTTACAGTTCTTACTTATCATGTATATATTTCCAGTTTATAAATATCTTTCTTGTTTTCGTGTACATCTTCTTACAGTTCATGTATCTTACTCTCTAGTATGTTTATATTTCCTAACCTGTTATGATTTGTATGAGATGTATTGTGCTCGCTCCTGTCCTGACTGGACCTGTTAAAAATATTACAGAGGATGTGGACGGGGCGCTCTGTACCACATATTATGGGACTACCCTAGAGGATTGTTGTGATCTGGATCTCCTGTAGGATCCTTTAGCAGTGGATGACACACCATTAGTTTAGAGTAGTCATTTTTAGATGTATTTATTCTATGGATTACTGTATTTGAGATTGGGATATTTTTTGGATTTGTGATATCTTAGACACTTAGACTTTTATTTGTTGTATCTCTTTGTGGATTCATTTCATATCAATCTATCTTATCGTATTTTTACCTTAGATGTGACTGAGACTGTATTCTGTTATGTTCACCTCCATTCAGAGTGTATATACTGTACAGTTACCTTATATTGTTAGTTGATTGACCTAGGACAGCGTTCTACCGCCGACACTGTGGCGTAGGATAGGCGTACCCACTTCTCGTGCCCTTACTCTAGGGTACGGGTCGTGACACATATATACATAATAGAGATTTTGTTATCTTATTTGAGATTTGGATATGGATATTGTATTTGGAAGTTGTTGATGTTGACTTTGTTGTTTATTAGACTTATTTTATATCTTATCGTGCTTTAGATTGTGATTGAGTATTCAGTGTTATCATTATACTTGTCATCCATTTAGAGTCGAGATATATGACAGATACATTATATCTTTGTGTGAGATAGATAGTTAGTGATCTAGACAGCGTTCTACCATCGATACTGCAGCATAGGCTGGGCGTTGTTCACTACTTGTGCGCCTATACCAAGTGCGGATCGTGATAATACATGTAATGCCCCGTTCCACATGGTGCATTATGTTGAGTCGCTGACTTGAAGAAGTATCGATATGAATCGTTGCTAGTACTAAGTTGTGCCGAAGAGATGATAAGTTCAATTAGAAAAGTATTGATTTTAGTTGGTTTCATATACAGGCTATGCTTTTACGCTGAATTATAAGAGGTCGACACTTTGCCTCATTTACAACCGAGGCCGCTAAAGCTTAAGTATTGCCTCGCAATGGACTGAGGTATGGGAACGATAGGCCGAATCAGTTGGGTGGTTCAACGGAGTACGGAGTGCTCAAATGGCTAAGTCAGAAGAGTTGGCCATACAACAAAGTTAAGGAATCGAGCCGTATTGACTCGATGAAACGATAGGCAAATCAGCACAAGGTGGGAGGTTTTAGCACTTTTTTCCTACTCCGTCATGCTTCAATAAAAATATACTCTCGTATGCTATGTTACATTTTCGAGTCCACGGGCGTAGCTCAGATAAGTAGAAGTTATATTATGTTGAACACTAAGATAGAACATTGAGACAAAACGTATATCAAGCGTACGAATCAAAACAGAACATGGGATAACTGTGTCGAGGAGTGCATCAAGTGCATGAGTCACATAATTAAATACTCTATCGAGGCGTGTCTCAGTGCATAATTCAGAGGACAATGGACACTTAGAACAATAAAGAATCATATCGGCGAGTGCCTCAGTGCACGAGTCATAGAACATTGAACAATCAAAATTGAGACGTGCATCAAGTGCACAACTAATAAAATAAGTCATAGAACATCGAAAGACTCTATCGAGTCGTGTATCAATGTACAAGTAGGAACATTGAACACTAAGGCATAGAATATTGAAATATCGTATCGAGCGTGCATCTAATGCACGAGTCAAAGAATATTGAATAATGAGTTGGAGCATGCATGGTTGCATGACATTCATGAAATGTGGCTTTATATACAAATTAACAGTTATGGCATAAATGCCACGAAACCATTGAATATGGCATGTTGCCTTAGAAATGTTCAGGACCTTCGGGTCATTCATTTGAATATTGAACTGGGGCTTCGTGCCATGGAATATTTGATGAAAGAATAGAAGATTTAATGGAAGTAAATAATGTGAGTAGATGCGAGTCTGAGTTTTGGCTCTACTATGCTTAAGTTTTTATAATTGTTCGCTCATTGCATGGTCAAATAGACTTGAGAATTAGGCCTCTACACAAGGATTCCGGATCCCTCGAACGTATATTTACCGGGTACCAAACCATTCGGCCTAGGAGGAATATTGATATGGTATTTGTTGGTGTACTTCATTAAGATGACTTGCGACTGGCTGTTGATGTGATAAGCCATAATACATGTAAGTTCGGGGTCCTCTAGATACTGGGCTAGCAACCTGTCGGAGAGTGAATACCATCTTACCATTTGGAATGAGATATAGTCCATTCCGGTTAGGAACTCTAGAGACCTGCATATAGATAGTCCATGTGGGCTGAGTGCAGGCGTAACACCGAACCTAGCACATTAATGTTTAAGATATTTGCTATAATATGACCGAAAGTATTCACCTTGCATCCACGCAAGGGTCAGTGTGTCGGTTTGGTAAGAAGTCATCGCAAGGTGATGCCTTTGATATGTTTCATATTCTGCTTTTGATATCAAGTGTAACAAGTTGCCATAATCACAAGCTTTAATGCTTTTATAATCGTGCCACAAATCTGATAATGCAATAATAGAAAAAGCATAAATAAGCTGCATGATTCAATAATTTACTTAATGTTGGTTTAGGCGAGTGGGTCAAATCAGTACGCGAAAGGATTAGTACTATCCCCGCTAGATTGTTTGCAGGATACAAAAAAGGGTTGATCGTGGCGGAGCTTCGCTTGGACGCGTTGAGGCAAGGAGTTCCTTATCGTTTCGAGGCATGCGACCGCGTGGATGCTCGGTGTGCACCATAAAAATGTTCGGCCGGGAAATAGAAGGCATGAGGTTTGGAACGAAGAAATCCTTTTGTGGAAAGAGAGATCATGAGTGTTGTAAGCCATTTTAGCATGATTCATTTAGGGCTATTGAGAGCCTTTCAAATTCAGCTACTTATTGAATAAAGAGAATTATTTCATATACTTATGTAACTTCAATGTGACTCTGCTTTCTTCCGCTGTGAATGTGAATTGAGATAACTATTTTAAATTGAATCATCATGTCTTGTACGAGTGCAACTCCAGACTCGTACAACATCACGCGCAGCGAGGACGATCGATTCGATAAAATCAAGATGAAGATGAACGATTTAGTGGGTTTGGTAGGGGTGTGACAATGTCAGCCATCTCCCTTATTGTCTTCGTGGCGACCGACGTTAGCACGATGCCCCAAAGGCATATTTGTTGCAGCTTCAAAGACAACAAGACCACTCATGTGGCCGACACCCATGCGACGGAAGACTTCATGCATCTCAAATGTCTCAGAAGGCCTCTCACGAGGCCAAAATCACTATATCACACACACTCCCAAAGGCATACGGCTCGTGCCCCTGGTCGAGCCACCATTCTAATTCCAGAATCGACGGTTTAAAGAATCAAATCCTATATTTATGGCGTACAAATCCTAACCGCCCCATTTAAACATGAGATTTCCTCTAAACCAAGATTGTGCCACATGTTAACGTGATCGGGCCACCAGATTTAAATCTCTCGTTTATGAATATGCATTATGACCGCCCTCAAATAGAAAATTATCCTAAGTTACCATATGTGCAACTTATTATTCCTGATCGAGCCATATATTAATATGCCATAACTCATGATTGCTCCAATCTGGGATCTTTATATCCACTTTCGGGATCTTTGTGGCCAATCGACGTTCAATCAGTGCTATGTGTCAAACATGATAATGACGAACGATTAATCAGCTATATTATACAGTTGTGACAACCCGAAATTGTGTCTATCCTGCAGAAGATCTTTCTATATCATGTGGCGCTACCGCCCTCGGCTAGCAACCATACTTTGCCGCAAGCATATATGCCAACAACGTCGAAAAAAGTTCTTGAAGCCATCCGAGATCTCCGGGCAAGAGCTGATGCTAAAGATAAACAAGAATCTCGGCAAAAGCTGGGGCTTCGTCAACCCTTTGTTGAATGGAATAAGGGGTCTATCCTCCTAAATACAAGCCTTTTGTCTATTATTTCCTTCGACGGAAGAGGATCCCCTCGTCAACACCTGAATCACTTCCGGGACATGACGGGACATCTACCGAAAGACGATGTACTTTTCGTAAATCTCTTTGTTCGTGCCTTGAAGGGAGTCACCTACGTGTGATTTTACGGTCTGCCAGACAATTATGTGTCGACCTTCGACAATCTTCAGCACAGTTTCATGTCTCGATTTTACGAACAATGGACATGATGATATCCACTCTACTAGACATTGTTCAGAAGAACAAGGAGTCTACTCGGGACTATATAGAACTCTTCGGCAAGTCGCACTAAGATTATCGCTAGGCGTTACCAAATCGGTCTTGATGGACAATTGTCGAAAAGGCTTGCTACCCATGACTAATCTCTGGACTGGTTTCTCCAGTCGCACAGAATGGGTTACATTCATCATTAATGTCGATGATGCTGAAAGGAAAGTCAAGGAGGCTCATTTGTTGGGAATCAGCTTTCCCAATGAAAAAGGCAAAAGATCTGTAGGGGCTTCCAACAACAATGATCGGGAGTCAAAAAAAAGTAGGTCATGACTACAAGCCTCAATCGGGGTACGGCTTCTACTCAGAAGCCCGATAGACCCCCGATACAAAAGGAAAACTATTCTTTCTAGGACAAGGACGAGTTGCAGTTACTTAATGTACTAATAGAGGGTAAAAAGCTCCAACTGCTACCTTCCAGGCGTCCTGACGAGGTAGACAATGTGGTGGATCCTAAATATTGTTACTATCACCGATACGTCCACCACGCAACTCGAGATTATTATATCTAAAAGAACCATATACAGAGATTGGTCAACGCTAATGTTCTTTCACTGGATTTTGAAGGAAAGGTAGTCTATGACAATATGGTGACCCTTTAATTCAGCAATTTCTTGCCATAGACATGCAAGATCGTCATGATCCCAAAACTAACTATATAGGTTATTAACCTTTTGTCTACTGAAACATCTGGGCTAGAACCCATCAAAACACCTCGAGGAGAGGTCATGTGGGTGCACCCTGACCTCACCAATGAGCTAACCTGGCCTGTCGTACGCCCTGCTGCCAAGGTAAAAGAAAAAAGGTCAAATCATGCAATAGTCTCCTCTGCGCCCAATGAGGAAAGAGTAGAGGCAACAAGGACTGGTCTAGATTACTCGTGTAACTATAACCAGACCCTTATTATTATCACACTTACAATGATCATTTTGAAGGCTTGTCCTCCTAACCCTATTATTGTCACACATATATAAGTCTCATTTCACCTAACCAAGCTAAGTGGTACCATCATCTGTCTATTCCTAACTGTACAAATGACAAGGTAGAATAGTAATGGGTTGGTTCAGGCTATGTCTAGTTCCTTCTTGTAGAG
>JANAVB010005252.1:0-35220 GCA_029216955.1 Iris pallida
ATATATATATATATATATATATTGACTACTAGGATGAATCGATGTCTGTGATTTGGAAAAAAGGGTAAATTTTATTCAAAATGCAACGCAATAATCTTACAACATACAATCATAATAGGACTCACTCTTCAGTTTTCCATAGCATTTACATCAAATTCAATGTTATGGATGATGCCTACAGGAGGGGTGATTAGCCCCTCGAAGATACGACGGTTTCGTTCCCTCCATACATGTCAAACAGTGGCAGCCAGTCGAACTCTGGCGGTCCGGAACCAGTCCTGCCTACTTCCTCTGCTATCTCGGAGCCCAAGTGATGATGTCCACAATCCGCTTTCCGGAGTCACATCCACCCAGCACCCTACTTTGCTCAGACCAGATCTGCCATGACAAGGTACACTCAAAGAAAATGTGTCCTATAGATTCATTCTCCACACTGCATAGCACACACTTAGCATCTGGAACCGGAACCCCAAAAGCACTAAGTCGGTCCCTCGTCAGTAGGCGGCCAAGAAGAAGCCTGTAAACACAAAGTTGCATCTTCCTGGCGAGTCCCTTGCACCATACGAACTCATAGTCCGTACTCTGAGGATAAGTGCGCCGAATGAGGTTGTAGCAGCTCCGAAACTGGAAATGCCCAGTCCCCATAGAATCTCCTGGCGGCTCCCAAATCTACCGATCAGCTGACAATTCGGGATCAATGGCGACAGTACTGATACTCTCACCCAGCTCCTCGGTATAGCGGTAGGACTCAGACCTCCACTCTCCATCACGAATAATACGTTGGCAAGTCAGCCCCCTACTGTCCTCCTGATGCGACGGGACTCCCCTGATCTCTAATAGAGATTGTCGATCTATCCAAGGATCCCACCAGAGGTCCGTGCCAGTCCCATCTTTTATGACCCTTCGGATTACAGATTTGAGTGTTCCCCTGTGCCTCAAAATAGTCTTGAAAGAGACAGAATGATTGTTGTCCGTGACACATTCGCAGAAGTTGCCATTTTTTACATATCTGCTATGCATCCAGTCAGCCCAGAGGGATCCCCTATTGATGAATCTTCATGCCAGCTTCAGCGCCGAGGCCTCCCTGATCTCCAACAATGGCCGTAGCCCCACTCCTCCCTCCTTTCTAGGCCGACAAAGCCGCTCCCAGGATACCGCATGCATACCACCCCTCCATATGAAGTCTGCACAAATCCGCTCCACTTTCATGATAGTGGCAATAGGAAGAATGATGGATTGTAGCCAGAAATGAGCCACAGCTGATATCACCGATCTAATCAGCTCGATGCGTCCTCCAAAGGAAAGACCAGCGGCTTGCCATCCTTCAACCCTCCTCTGGACGTACTCCACCAGATTATGGCAGTCCTGATCCCGCGCATAGTTAACTGTGAGAGGAACCCCTAGATACTTCACTGGTAGATCACTCATCTCAACCCCCAGCGCATGGGCCCGCTCCTTCTGGGAACAGAGAGAGCTGAAATACACCATGCTCTTTTCTCTGTTCATTTGGAGGCCTGAAAGAGATTCCAGCTCTCCCATAATCTTCGCAATCGTGTGCACACCCTCCGTAGATTGCTGGATGAACACCAAAAGATCGTCTGCATAGATAAGGGGTAACTGGGGGGTCAATCCTCCGGAACAATGGAACCAGTCTCCCGCGATGTACTGCCATGTCCATCAAGCATGTGAAGTATTCCATGACAAGCATGAATAGGTAAGGGGACAGAGGATCGTCTTGCCTAAGTCCACGGTTGCTCTGGAAGTACCCAAATGGGGTGTTATGAATGAGGACAGAGAAAGTGAGAGCCGTGATGCATTCCCAGATCCTCGCAACCCAGTCATCATCGAAACCCATGGCAGACATCAGATGACAAAGGAAATCCCTATTGACCATGTCATAGGCCTTCCTCAAATCCAACTTTACGCATGCCTTCTCCCCTCTAGGTTTACTGAAGCCCCTCACCATCTTATGCGCCAGTAGGCCGTGCTCCGCGATCGACCTCCCCTTGATGAAGGCCGCCTGGTTCGAAGAGACTAAGTCCTGCATGATCCCCTCCATCCTCCGGCACATAAGGTGCGTAATTATCTTATAAAGATAATTACAACACGCAATAGGCCTGAAATCCGCTAGCGATGTCGCTCCTTCCTTTATTGGCACAAGTGTCAGGAAAGTGTGGTTCAGCTCCTTCAGCAACTTTTCTTTGGGGGCTGTTTGGTTGCCCGGGGGTCGCATGAAAGTGGCTTGGAAAAGTGGGTTTGCTTGCAACTGCTGGATTTTGCAGCGTTTGGTTTGGAGTAACTTTCTTCCTGCATCTGTTCCATCTGGGCTGAATAATGATGATTTTCCTTCTTTGCTTTACTCCGTTCACCTACCCCTTGAAGAGGAGGAACTCACGGAAACTCAGCGGGGGGAGGAATAAAGAGGAGGTCAGTTGCAGCTTACAACTCTCTCTCCTTCTCGTTAGTCTCCGGTCACCTCCTTTCCTCTCCCGTCAAGGTGAGCATTTCTTTTGCTAAAAATTGGTTGATATTTGCCAAAAATTAGTAGATCTTTGCTTAAGATTTGTTCGAGAAAGGCCAGAAATTGGTAGATCTGCTGTTTTTTAGTTTCAAAATTGGAAAAAATTAGTAGATCTGTTATATTTTATGTTCGAAAGGAATTTTTGGGTCGATCTCTGTTGTTTTGTGTTGGAAAAGCGGAAAAATGAGGAAAAATAGTTTTTTTTCGAAAAGTATATTTTTTTCTTCTAAAATGAGGAAAAATAGTAGATCTATGTTGTTTTGTGTTGGAAAAGCGGAAAAATTACTAGATCTGTTATATTTTTGGGGTCGAAAAGTTTAAAAAAAAAAAATAGTACTCCTTTTTTTTCTTTTAAAATGAGGAAATTTAGTAGATCTATGTTGTTTTAAGTTGGAAAGCGGAGGAATTTAGTAGATCTGCACTTTTTTTGGTTTACAGTCGGGAAAAAAGTAGTAGATATATACTACTTTCAGTTCGAACGCTGGAAAATTAGTAGATATATACTACTTTTGGTTTGGAATTGAATTTTCTGTACATGATATAGGGACTGCCATGATTTTAATTTTGTACATCTGGACAGGATGTATGTTTTGACAAAATATATTATTGCAATGGGTTTTTTTGGTTTCCAAGCCACTTTCATGCGACCCCCGGACAACCAAACAGCCCCTTATTGGTCTGGAAGAAGTTTTATTTTCTTATAGCAATCGGTTTTTAGGTTGTTCAGTTTTTTTGAGTTTGTTCAGTTTATAGTTGCTTTTCAGTTTGTTCAGTTTTTTGGCTATCTTTGATATATGCAAGGTGATAGACTAGGCTATGATGAGGACACATATCTGCTCATTTTGAGTATCAGTTTTTCAATGATATGTTGGGCTATGTTGCTTAAGTTTTTTTGCAAATGGGGACCAAGAGGAGTCCTGGTTTTTGGTATGCTACACTTCATTTTTTTTGTATCAGAGGAAGGTGATACACTCCAGATTTTTTAGTATCATTTTTTTGGAAGATTTCTTATTCCCTTAAGCTGGAAGATTTCTTATTCCCTTCTGATACAAGCTCAGATACATGTTCAGAGACATGTTCTTATTACCTACGTTGGTTCAGTTGGTTTCATCTGTGCTTCTACCTATGTTGGTTTCATATCTGGCCTTCGTTGGGAATTTTAACCAACTTTGAGTTATATTTTACCAACTTATACCTATGTTGGTTCAGTTGGTTACATATTTGGCCTTAGTTGGGAATTTTCCTTGCCATGTTCTTATAATGTGTTGTTGGGAAATTTTGGCCATAACTTGGTTTAACTTGGAAATTCAATGGCTGTCTTACTTATATTTGATGAACCCTATAACCAAGCTCTGAGCCCATTTCTCTTTTTCATATTGTTGCCTTTGTATGCAAAAAATTTTCCTTTGTTGTTCAATTTGTTGTGCTTTTTTGGCCTTTCTTAAGTTGGTTCAATTTATTAAGGTTGGGAAATCTTTTTACCAAACATTGAGCTATATTCTACTACCAATTGGGCTATGATGAGATTGTGAGGATAGCTGCTTGTCCATATTCTGATACAAGCTCGGATGCATGTTCAGATACATGTTCTTATATTTGATGAACTCTTTTCAGCCATTTGTAGGAAAAGTTTCTTTGCTTTATATAGTCTTCTATTATGATGGAATCATATGCTGCAATTGATTGAATCATATGCTGACCAATTTTTTTTCAGCTCTGATACATGGTCAGATACTCTTTTCATACCAATTTTTTCTGCAACCATTATGATGGAATCATATGCTGAAATTGATTTTGGTGGTATTTTGATCAGTGTATGTACTTTATAAGAGATTGTCATGTCTGGGCAAATATGGTCTATAATGCTATATGGCATGGGTATGTATAGCTTCTTCAAATTACTCTATCATGTACACAAATTACTATCATGTCCGTGTCAATTTGGTCTATAATAAATTGGTCTGTATCATTTGGGATGGCAATGAATTTCGCCAGTATTTGGCATGTATCATGTTCGCCTGGTCGCCAGTATCATTTTGGATGATGAGTTTGTAAATTTGGATGATGAGAGTTGGTTTAGATTTTGGATGGTATACGTTGTGTATCAGTTTTCTTAATCCATTGATACATTCTTCATATTAATTTGTTGGGATAATCTTACCAAGGTAGCCATATATCCATCCATATTTCACTTTCAAGTGGCATCCAAACATTGAAAGTCAAAATTTTGTTTCCCATCTACACTTTCAAGTGGCATCCAAACACAACACATTGAAACTCCCCACTTGCGGGG
Source organism: Iris pallida (assembly GCA_029216955.1). Lineage (NCBI taxonomy): Eukaryota > Viridiplantae > Streptophyta > Magnoliopsida > Asparagales > Iridaceae > Iris > Iris pallida. Next base: position 4,815 of record JANAVB010005252.1, read on the forward strand.
GGACAAAAACCAATATTTTCAAACACATTTTGGAAACTCAAATACAGTGCAAGTGCTATGAATTACATCATATGGAAAGTGCTACTTTCACACTTTCGGAGAGCTACCGCGAACCAAACAGCCCCTTGGTGAAGAACTCATGTACCACCTCAAAGACCGGGAACTTCAGAGTATCCTAGTGACGTTTGTAGAACCCACTGCTAAAACCATCTGGTCCAGGTGCCTTGTTGGGATCCGCCGTCTTGATGATGGATTCCACCTCCTCCATAGTAACAGGAGCAAGAAGAAGGCTATTCCCACAAGTAGTCACCAGTCACTTCGGAACTACATCTGGGAACGTAGACAAGTAGTCAGACTGGAAATATAACTCAGAATAGTACCTGACGGCCTCGCCTTGGATCTTTGACGGCTCCACCACGAGATGACCCTCCATGTCAAGAAGCGAAAAAATATAGTTCCGGTACAGTCGGGTCCGGATAACATCATAGAAGAACTTTGAACAGCGGTCACCATCCTTAAGCCAGGAGCATTTAGCGCGCTGGGCCGCGCTAATCTCTTTCTACATACGCAAGATGTTGACTTCCCCGATCAGCTCCTTCTCTCTCGCCGCCAGATCTCCGCTCAGTATGTCAGACTGCATGTCCTGCTGGATGGTACGAAGCTCCGCCTCTTTATCTTCCAGGGTAGTCTTGGGGAAACCCTTCACCCAACACCGTAACGTCTTCTTCGTAGCCTTGTGTCGATGTACCATGCGATACTGAGCCGTCCCCTCTTGTCTGCTAGTGAGCCCCTCCGTAACAGCATCCAAGTATCCCTCTGAAAGATACCAGCTGTTGTTGTACCTGAAGGGGCGAGACCTCACAGTAGGCCGAACAGAGAAGCCAACCCTGATGGGAGAATGGTCGCTCGTCCCAACGGCCAGACCCTCAGCCGAAGTGTTGGGGAAACGGCGAAACCATTCTCCGTTGCCTAAGGCTCTATCCAAATGGCAGGCAACCCTGTTACAGACTACTTTGTTATGCCAAGTCCATAAGAATCACGAGCGCGACAACCCCTGGAGCTCCGCCTGGAGGAGGCATCTCTGGAAATCATACAGAATCGAATCTGGAACCGGACGGCCGCCCACCTTCTCCCCTCTGTGCAAAAGGGCATTGAAGTCCCGTATCAGAAGCAACGGCAGAGACGAGGAGTCCGCAGCGACGGCAACTCTGGATATGTTGCTCCACAGGGACTCCCGTCGCCGCCTGTCGTTGTGGCTATACACCGCACCCAGCAAGAACCGAAAGCCCCCCTTGTTCGTGAAAGAGATGACGATCAGTTGCTCCGTCATCAAGATCAAGTCCCCTTCCTAGCTCTTCGAGTTCCATCTGACCCAGATCCTGGCCATGTCACATATAGCCAAGTTGTGGAGTTTGGCCCAATGAGATAGGGTCCGTCAAGCAAGAGTCTTCTCCCCTTTAATCTTAGTCTCTAACAGAACAGATATGTCGCACTTCTCTCTGTGGAGAACCCCACAGATCTCTCTCCATCTCCCTCACGAACACGCACCCCTCACATTCCAGGCGATGATAGCCATTAATTATTGAGAGATAGGTTCCCCTAAATATCACCCGGACCGGCACCTGGGGTTGGTACCACATCCGTCGCTAACAAATCCTCCTCCATCCCAGTCGGGTGGGCCTGCTGGGTTGCTGCCTGGGAGAGCACCAATGCCCAGGCGGGATTGTCCACACAGAGCGCCTCCTCACTGGTAGTAGAATGCCCCCCCACACCGGAGGGACCATTCCTCAAAGGTCCAGCTCGTCGCTTCCTACTATAGACTATCTCCGCAGAGGATCTGCCATCCCCCCGCTCCTTACTCCCCGAAGCCACCATGCCTCTGGTGACCATACTCCTCTACGCCGAGAAGGTGATCATAGTCCCCCTCAGGGGATCTGGCTGGGGTGAAACAGTGAGGCTCAGTCCTCCATCCTCCTCCAACGGTGGGTCCTCCTCCTGCATGACATCCTCCCCTCTGTCGACCCCGGAACCCAATGCCCGTGATGTGCCAGGCACCACACTAGTTGGTGGATGCGACCCCACCTAAGGACCTCCTGATGGACATGCACTGTCCAGATGCCCGAAGCAAGCACACTGCAAACAGGTTGGAGGGATCCATTCATACTCCATCTTCTGGGTTAGCACCTCTCCAGAAGGTACTTCATACTCCAACAAACTCGGTAACTCCCTTCTAGCTCGGATCTCGACGAATATCCTAGCATACATCAGCCTCGATCGGAAGGCTGTAGCATCATCAGCCTTGATCGGGGTGCCCACTAAGCTAGCAGGTCGCATCAGCAACGGAATACTCCAGAACCTGACGGGGAACTCAGGGAAGCGTATCCAAACAGGAATGGCATTTAGGACTTCCTTCTCACATCTTAGGTCTGGGGTCCACTCCTTCAAAATGATAAGCCTGCCATCAAACGTCCAAGGACCACCATGCAGGATCCTGGTGACATCCTCTGCTAGCCCAAACTTCACGTAGTAGAAACCATTTTCTCCAGCAAATATCTCCATATTGCCCTTCGACTGCCAGACCCGCGTCGCATATCCCCGGATCTGTCCATAGAATAGCTTCTTACCCAAGACGTACAAAACCAGAGTGTTCTCCCAGAAGGCAGTAACCTTCTCAATCTCCTCCGCAGGGAACGAGGCCCGGAAGCCACTCCCTACCTTTTTCGGCGGCACGAACTCCATAGATGTAGGATTTTTTGGTCCCACTGGTTTGCATATATCCGCCCAGGATCTACCCTCCACCCGGGGGGCGTCCCATGCGGCCTGGGGACAACCCCTGCGGGAGTTGACCCTGGACCCTGACCACCCAGGTCCACCACCTTGTCCTTCCCTTTTTTCGCCATAGACGCCTTGGGACGCCAGCCTACCGAACTTCCAGTAGACGCCACATGACCTCGGGCCGATGACCGCAACCCCGAACCCTCGTTCTGTCTCCTGTCTGTAGAGTAGCGCGCCTTTTGGAGGCTCTGAGAGCCCCCCACCTTGCCCCTAGTCTTGGCCACACGACGTCGCGGAACCGTCGTCCATCCGCCTCCCTCCATCTGGCCACCCTGAGCCCCAGATCCAGATCCGACTACGAACGTCGAGGCATTGGAGACGCCCGAGAGGATCCGAACCACACCCGACCCCGTTGCCGGGCCAACCGTCGTCAAGCCCACCGCCGCAGCCGCCGACTAGCCTGCCCAGCCATCCGTCTCCGCCTCAAGGGGTACGCCCGACCCCCCCGGAGTAGCCCCCATCCCCCTTCCGGCTTGGGGGGTCGCCGCCGGTGCCTGGGAGGGTCGGCCCGACCTCCCCTCCTTCTCTCCCCCCCCCCCCCTCCCCCTCCAGGAGGGTCACCACCACCGCCTAGGGGGGTCCGTCCGAAACCCCCCCTTCCCCCCCCCCCCCCCGGCCTCCCTGGCCTCCTCCCCCCTCCGGCGAGCGGATCCGGAGGCCGGGGGGGAGGTGTGAGCGTCGTCGCAGGCGAAGCCCTAGCGGTGCTCTCGTGCGCAGCCATCTATATATATATATATATATATATATATATATATATATATATATATATATATATCAGTGGGCAACTACGATATACATTCTAAACAAATATGGATTAAAAAAACAAATGGGTAGATTAACAGGGATCAATTGAATCCCATTTAAACGATTCTTGGACAATATAACGAATGAGAGTACTCCATTCTGAATTAGAAATCTCCAATCCAGATGACCTTTAATCTATATGTGTTTTAGAACATGAAAATCAAGTGGAACGGTGATCATTCTCGATGGCCCACCATGTGCCTTTAGGGTGTGTTTGTGTAACTAACTTAAGCTGGGATTAGGTGCTTCATTACATTGCATACATCATATGTTATCTACATACATGGGCATTTGTAGGCTTTTCTGCTGAAAATAAGATATTTCAGTTATTGATAAAAGACAATAGCAATTGGAATGAAGGATATTACACTTGTCAAGATCTACGGTAGTTCACAGAAAGATTAGTTCCTACCTTGCTTATCTTTCCCTCTCTCAAGTGGTACCTGACACCGGACCAGTTGATAGATTGTGAAAAATGTGAACGTATCGCAGAAATGGGGTATAAGAAATTGTCAACCAGCATTGCAAGAAACACCTGCTCAGAAAATATTGAAGTTAAACTCAAAGTAGACGCACATGTCCTAGATCTTGATGAATCAAACTAGAAAATACATATTCATCCCATATTAAATCAAACAACAGAAAGTGCTTGCAACAAACTTCATGCAGAACTCATCAAACAGCAGAACCTTTCAAAACCTGTAAAGGTGGCGAAGATTCTTACAAGTCCCCAATTATATGAACCAAGCGAGACACTTGGCCCCTCTGGAGATAACATGTTACACAATTGAATCTCCACCTTTGTCAAGTTCCACATTGATAGAAGTTCTACAATAGTACATGTTGTCAAGCAGCCTGCAAGTAATAATCCTGAAAGAGAGGAAATGAACAGACTGCAAATAAAACAAAAACTTATGAATACGAATACAGTATTGTTATTATTTCTTGGAACTAATATCAGATATTTTGGTAAAAAGGGCTTAAGGATACCAAGAAAACTATGTATATCAAATTTCAACTAAATTTCTAAATCTGCCATACCTTTGATAACATGACAAAAATGGAGAATAATCATGCATTGAGGAAATGTCCATAAAGGAGATGTCCCTAAAATGTTGGTACTCACAGATTACTTGCTATCTATGTAGATGAATACTGGCACAGATTGGATAAGGACACAATATAGGTGGTACGGGACACAGACATTTTCAGATAGGTACACTAGTTGTCAACTATGTTGCATGCATATGGACACGAATGCGGACGTAATACAGATAAGGACACCATTTTCCCGTGTCCGTGCAACATAGCTTGCTATAAACCCAAAGTCATGGCATTTCGCAATCTCATGATAATAGTCTGACACATTTTAGTGGCAATAAAAACCAACTTTTGGGCTTTCATTGAATCCAAGAGGACTAGAGATACTGTCACATACACAACTACATTAGGTTTCTAATTGTGTGCCTACTTCCTAGTTCCTATCTACCTTGATTTGAAATTTGTAATCAGCTAAATAGAAAAACATCTCTGGCACGTTAGCTGAGCCAAAGAACATAAACTTCTTAAGGTCTAATTATCTGCTCTAATAGATCCTATCAGAAAATTTAGTTTTCTTACCACAAGATGGAGAGATTGTTTCCTTGAGGAGATATTCGCTATATGGTGCTCGTACTGCTGTTGCAAGATGTACTATTGCCATAAAATATGGCAAAACAAATCCCCAGGACAGATAAATATGTGTAGAGAACAATGCACGGTTCATCAGCCAGTTAACGCTTGAAATATATGACTCCAGAACAAATGTTTGTTTCCTGAGGTAATTCCAGTACCTGCATGAGCATTAGATAAATATATATGAGATCATAACATATACCTATCAATCCAAAAACTGCCAAATATATGTAGGAGAATATTACAGCAATAATAGACCTTGGAAAGCTAAGATCACTCGCAAGAGGATGTGGAAAGACCGCAACTGGTGGTGAACTAATTAGCCTCTTATGTGCCCCTGCATTTGAAGAACAATGTTATCTGCAATAAGTAAGATCAATGGCGAGACACAACTTATAAATAAGATAAATGGAGAGGCAATAACTTGTAGGAAAGACATCCATTAAATTGTAGGGGATGACATCAGATGGGAACAAAAAGATACATGTGTACATATGCTTTGTCATTTTGTTTCTTTATTGTTAGGCATAAATTGTAGGATTGTGTATTAATCCTAATCTACAGGGATTATCCTTATTTACACCTATTTAGGAATGAAGATAAACAGGGAAAAGCTACTGAAAGATTAGTCAGTTATTGTCGCAAAGCAATATAACACCTAGATTCCCACCAAAAGCACCCCAATACAATGAATACGCAATATTTCCTATACTATAAGCATGTGGGATTCCACCATTGACAAAAGGGCTGCCTACGTAATCTTCAACTGATTGTTCAGTTACCACATACATAGAAACTATAGCAATTATTGGCACAAGGATGCTCTAAGGTACTCAAGGCCCAACTATAACTATTTGCCACTTTTAAGCCTTAAGGCGGCATTTCTATACCAAATAATGCAAGGGGCATGATGTGAAACAAGATCCATAATTAACTCTCTTGTTCTTTGAGCCTTAAAAGCAGGGCCGGTCCTGAGCTCATGGGGGCCCACGACGAACTTTTAAAATAAGGTCCCCATACATAATGTAAAAAATATTATTTAAAAAAAAAAAAATAGCTACAATCAAGGATTGAACTTAGGACCTCTAGTAAGGAGTCTAAAGTACCAACAACTACACCACAATAACTTTGTGTCTAAAAGGACTCATGGTATATACTAGTTCTATTTTCAGATAAAAAATTATTAACATATTTATCTTTAAACTATTTTTTTGGGCCCCTCATGATCCGAGGGCCCTGGGCGGTCGCCCTGGCTGCCCTAGGCCAGAGCCGGCCCTGCTTAAAAGACACTTCCAGTGTGCTGCATAATATATTTTTTATTTAATAACATTTTAACTTATTATAGAGTGGATTTGGACACAAATACCTAAACATACCAGAAAAACATAACTTATCCCCCCTTCCCTCTCTCCATCAGGTAGACATAAAAAGAAGATGAAGAGTGATGATGTAGAAGCTGAGAGAGGTAGACTTGTTGCTTAAGGTGATCAGTGTTGCTAAACATGTGATTTCGCTACTTATCTGATGTCAACAGTCGCAATTGTTCGTTACTCTGTCTCACCAAACTACTGCTGAAGCAGTAAATTTCAAAGGATAATGATGATTTCTATACATGAAGTTCGGATATTAAGGAACAAGGAGGAATATAAAGATAACTATGAACTTTTAAAGTAGGAAAACCGAGTAGAGATCTAAGTTAGTCAGTAAGACTTGTGAATGTTACATGCCCCAATTCTTTAGTCAGTGAGTTTACTGGCAATATAAAAATGAAGTTATGAAATAAACGAGAATGAGTTAGGGCAGCAATTACTGAACTGCAAAAGCTTTCTACAAGACTGGATAGTAATTTTGTTTATATGCCAGAAAAAGGAGAGTGCAAATTAAATATAGCCATATTAAAGTTGCCATAACTTAAACTCTAGAAACAGGAAAACACAGTAGCATGCATATAAGGACTTCCATTTCATGCACAATGAAATAAGAAAGGTGATTGTTACCAGCTATTGCTGCAAGAGTCATATCATCAGAATATCCACCATCTCGGAGTCCGCTGACCACACCATACAAGTCCTTTCTGAAATCTTCAGCATGCATCTGAGAAGATATAGCCACCACATTAAGGACAACAAGACTAAAGCTTGTTATCAACGTTAATGTGGATGTATTAGGAATATTTTACCATCATGCAGCCTCCCCACAAGAAGAAAGTCCTTCCACCAGTGGCAAATCCCATCGAACAAGGCTAAATACATTATCTTATCCGGATTAGTGCAGCAGAAATATCAATAATCCTACTAAAACAGTAGATGGTCTAAAATGACATAATCTATCATTTAATACATTAAACTAAAAGAAGTGGCACCCTGATAGAAAAATACAGTTGTGCTCAAAATAAAAGGCTTATTTGGTGTGCCAGAAGATGGAACAGAGGCCTCAAAAATAGAGACTGTGATAGTGTATATATTGAAAGAAAACTATCTAGTTATATTTTTAATTATTTCAATACTGGAAACGAATAAGGCCCCACTACTTGTCCACGAAAATTGGAGAATGCTATTCAAAGTTCTACATTGCTGAAATGAGGTACTTGTGTTCTCACATTGAACAAAATCCTGATTTGACAGTATATTGACAGACAAAATGCAATTATCACTGTACTTAATTTATTCTTCATTCCCATCTGCGGGAGTCTCTTTTGCCAGTTCAAGTAACTAACAGTAAAGACGCTTGGTAACATACGAAGAAATAAAAGGATTATCAAGGATCCAAATCATATTTCTTTATCTGGTGGTATTCTTTGTACAGACTCATGACGTGTTGGAAAAATAAATATAAAACAAAAAGCTAGAACAGTATAACTTCTGTTCTATTCTCCTTAGCTTTCCATCAAGTGTTTTGGATAGCATTTCTCAATATTTTCTTCTGAACTAAGAAAACATAGCAAAGGACAGGGACATGGCAGCATGCAAAGTTGTCGGACTACTTACCTCTGACTACTCTGTCATGGTAAGAACCTTGAGACTGATGAAAACAGAAGGCCAAAAAAATCCTAATTTTCCCTCGAAACTCTATATCCTGCAGTGTCCTCTTGTTTGAAAGGCTGGCTCCTCTTATATTCAATCATTGATCCAATGATGTAAAAGATCGGCTCCCTTTTCTAACTTAAAATGGATTAGGGCATTTGAACTGAGTATGTAATGTCAACAAACTCTGCCATTAAAATGGGGTCAGTTATAAAGCAGGAGAAAGATACACAAAAGAATTGATAATGTTTTCATGATCCACTGGTCCTCTGTGATGGTACTGAATTCCTAGCCACCGTAGCTATGAGCAAGAGGGGCCCTTGACATATATATAATCTACAAGGTTAGTTCGTGGTTAGACTTGCCATTCAGCTCATGATGTTTAAGATAATAGAACCAAGGAGCACCCTCCAAGTCCCCCTTGAGTAGGAAGATTCTAGATGAAAGGGTAAGATAGTTTGATTGGAAATAGCATCCTGATCCAGCCATATGAGAGCTTTAACCAAAAGAATGAAAGAAATGACATTCAGCGAATCAGCGGTAGCTTTATGTCACTGAATGACCTTGAAAACAGTTTAGCTGTCTGGTTTATCATGCTTAAAAGGCACATCTCTATGGATATCATTCGGTAATGGTTTTATAAAGAGTAGTTTGCCACTGAGCTGGCAAGACATAATAAATTTTATGAGACGTCTAACAATTTAGAAATGTGGGAGAAATGGGCAAAGTTCAAATGCTTCAGCTTATGGTTTCTATTAGGTGGTCAAAATGTAAGCTGCAGACCAACAGAAAATGTAGAAAATGCGTAATGCTATACATTACATCCAATAAGGATTCAAACGTAAGAAGATAAAAATGGATGGCAATTGTGAATTATTACCATGTGATATTCATAAATGCAATAGCTCCCCAAGCTTCCAGAAGGTAAATCAAGTGGGTATCCAGTTTGAATGAATATCTGCATCATAACAACAAAACCAGAAACTGATATATCCATAGTAACAACATTAACAAGTTTTTATATAATCCCACTTATGAGTCAGTCCATAAAGAGAAACTTAGGTGACGACAAGTCAAAATAAGGCATAAAGTTAACATGCATAGTTTTAATAAACCTCCGGATTTTTTATCATTTCTTCTGTCAGAGCCCCAATTGACCCAGGATGCAACCTAACATCATCATCCAAAAACAACACGTACTTGCTATCTTTGTTCATCTTCTCCACACCAACCTGCATTGCATACCAGGACGTCAAACTTCACTATGCTGGGAAGACTTGGATGAGACAGATAAAACTCAATGCGAAAGCACAAATGATGACAACTAGAAAACAGTAGGAAGAATATGATGACATGGTGATCATGCTTGCAAATTTAAAAAAACAAACTTACAGCAATCACAGGTTTAATCAATTATTACATTCCAGTATCTGTGAATGCATAAAAAAAGAAAGAAAGAAAGAAAGAAAGAGTGTTACATGATGACAGTATGAAGCATAATCTAATGAAATCTTAATTTACGCTCAAATATCAGTTATCACAAGTATCATGCAATGCCAATAACCTATACAATACTGTTGGCTGAGATATATTATACATACAGACATTTACATATTATACACAAACAGATATGTATCTTTTTATGTGTAAACAAGAGAGAGAGATAAGGATATGGGTGATGTAAACTGTGATGATTAATGTTCATCATATCATCATCATTTTGGATAGCCAGCTCGGACATCTGACACTAAAGATCCTATCTTACCATATTGCTTGATCATTTCTACAAGACAATGGATCATGTTCAGGAATTTCGTGTTATGGCTGGCCTTATGTCCAATATGCTTCCATGTCTCCATTCCCTTTGTGGCATATATCATAGTAGGATTCACATACACATACACATATATATAGGGTTTAAGTATTGACCCAAATTGAAACCAATTCATGATAGTATCAGCCTAAACTAATCCATCCCGATTCCCAGGTGATATTGTCAACCAACAACAACAAAAAAAACCCGCATACCAAAATTTTGGGGTCGGCTGTTTGAATCATCTTCTTCTATTCAGCTTTGTTAAAGACAGGAGTGTCCTCACTACCGCTAACAAAAACCATATCGTTCTTTAAAAGTTCAAACCATGTACTTGAAACTTGGTGATCTATGAAGCCTGGATACTCCATTTCGGAATGTGTACCCCTACCGGGTACTTACCGAATAGTCGAGTAATGTACTCCTTGGGTACACCTGGTTACTTAGCAGCAGATAAGTACCCAAAAAAATTATTTATTTGTATTTTCAATTTTAATTTGGATACTTCCTTGGTACTTTACTGGTACTTTCGAGTGCAAGCTATCTGGTATCACCTTATCCATTAAGATATAGGTTTTATACTTTTGTTTTATAATTCAAACTTTCTTCATTTTAAAATTTTACATAGTTTTTAAACTAAAATTTGAGGATTATGGTAAGATTTAGGCTCTTGGTTTTACTTATGAACTATGAAGTCATTAAGATGGATTGCTAGTCTTTGATCTTGATATATATACACGACCGTGCCATTACTGTGGATTTTTTATAAATTATCGTATAGACGTATTGGGTATGTACCTACGGAGTACTCGTACACCTATGCTTCATAGATGGTGATATGGTCAACCCAAAATAAAAAAAGGGAGACAAGGAATAGGAGGGTCTCCATCGCAATGGACTCAATGGTGTTGTTGTAAACAGGAGATTGAGTTTAGATGATAATGTTGTAATTGTGCCAAAGAGGGGGAAGAGGAGGAATACGTGAAATAGGAGAGCGCTGGAGCGGTGAAGAAGCGACAATTAAAGAAGGTAACGGTTAGTGGTTGGGACTGTTTATGAGAAAATCTCTCTCTCTCTCTCTCTCTCTCTCTCTCTCTCACCAAGACAAAAAGTAAGACATTAGAACCGATACTTAAAACCTTGAGTTGTGGATTAGAGAGAATTAACCCTCCATGTTTTCTTACTTTCCAAATGAAGATGTGATTGCTCTGAAGAAATGTGATTAGTAAAAAAAACATAAGGCCCTCTTTTACAAAATATTCTCTATGTAGGTCAACTTTCATCTAACTTTGATATTGGATAATTAGTCGACATGGTTAATTACTCTCCATATAACATCATGTAACAAAATTATCTTAAATAGACATGGAAAATACAGAAATTGTAGGGTATTTGAATCAATTTTTGATGCATATTGTATCGTTTTAGGTTGTCCATATCAAATACTGAGGTCCACTAACATTGGCCTATACCGACATTGGGGCTCTTTTTTTGTAAACTCAACAAAAGAAAAATAAAAATAAAAAACAGAGAAGTATGGGAAAAAACATGGTTGCGACATTGATTTGGTCGTGTCAAAGTGAATAAAGCAAGAAACCTCCAAAAAAATTGACTGTTGTTACATAGATAATTCAGCTGGTGTGGATCAATATGAAAAGTGGATTATACACGCACACATACACACACTAAGGGTTAATTGATTTGGCACCATCGTAACCTGGGGAATGGATGATCCAACCATTTAAATCATCTAAATATTGTCAAACATGTACAAATAGAAATTCAAGTTATTTGAGCATTTCTCTCACATCCATCATGTTCCTTCTATTTTCAATTGAAAACAGTTAAAGGTGATATAAATGTTCAAACCCCAATAATGTTTATTAATATACGTTTAAAAACATCTAAATGACTTTTGAGGGTGTAAAAGATCCATCATATAGGTTATGATGCAAGACATATATAAATTTTACTAACAATGGATGTTTAATCTGATAGAATGATACTTTAATTTGATCCATTTCCAGACAATAGAAATGTAGCAAAGTATGAGGTATTTTCTATTATATGGTAACTAGGTCTTGATGATGATGATATGTTTTTTTGGGTGATGATGATATGTGATGACTATTAACTACCATAATATTGATTATTTAACTTTTCAACCGTTTAACATTAGTTGTTCTACTGCTTTGTTCTGCAAAGAATGTCAACCCCTCCAACACAAAAGATAAGTACACTAAAGTTAGATGTTTTGTGCAATTCCCTTAGCACCACAAGTTGCTATGCTATTGAAGAGAAGTAATATTAGAACATAATAGATCTTTCCTAGAATTTATCTGATCTACTTTTAGAGGGAAAAAAAAAGGTATAAAACTTTACATACTAACTGATTATGAATCTTTTGGCTGCATGTTGTTGACAGCCCAGCTATGATCATTTTTGCATCCACACTGTCCTGAGAAGACAACAGAGAAATTGTCAGTAAGAAACAATTGGTCAAGAGTGTCAAGCATATTTATCCAATATTTTGCTTCAGTTGGAGTCAGTTGTGAAAAGCTTTGAGAATCATGATGTAAATTGTAATGATGATCGTACTAAGTATAACTTTGAGAAGTACAAAAAAGTAGAAAAGTTAGATGTATTTCTTTCATTGGAGACCAAACTACGCATGAGTAGATATTGTCAGCAAGAAGTAATAAATCAGCGTGTGAAGCATATTTTTCTTCGGTTGGTGTCAGTTGTGAAAATATTTGAGAATCAAGATGTAAATTGTAATGACGGATTGTACTAACTACAACTTTGAAAAGTACAGAACAGTAGAAAAGCTTGATAAGACCAAACTATGCGAGTAAGATTACTGTCATTAATGAAATGAAAGCAGGTAAAACTTAACATTAAATAAAAAAAAGTTGGAGAAGATAAAATTAGACTCTGACAATGACTAGCTTTCTCTAGAAAATATTGCAGAAGACTGTTAAAACGAGGCTGCTAGAAACGGATTAGTATGCAGCCTGCTCAAGGAAAAACACTCTCTCCAGAATACACAAGAACATCAAACTAAGGAGGGTGTCTGTAGAAAAGAAATGGTTGATAAATTTCCTACGATATTATTTCAAGCTAGCAATTACAAATTGTATGTTAAAATTCTAGCAAGTTCGTCATCCAAATGTAATGAAACTGAAACTTTCTATTAAAATTAAACCTGAAAGGTGTATAAAAGCAAAAAGGTCACCAGATGATTAGGTCCTACCTTAAACTCTGAGATCAGCTTGGATACAGCGTAATATGCTGGATCTTCAGTACTTTCAAGAACAAAAAGAAACTCCATAGGCCCTCCATATAGTGATGTTATCTGCATTCAGTGATGTCAACTAATAACATTCATTGGAAAGATATAGAAGTAAAAACAGAAACTAGTATTTGCAACTACATGGAAGAAGCAGCTTCTTTGTGGGTGTTCGTTCATAGAATGAAGTGTGAGTGGCTTTTTCCCACAAAGCATCATGTTATACTTGGGATAGTTTTAGTTAGCTAATAACTGAAAAAAGAATAATGCTACTTGATGGTTTCAATTGCAAGGCAATAGCAAATTCTAAAGTTCTTTATAGCAAATTCTAATATATATATATATATATATATATATATATATATATATATATATATATAAATTACCTGAGTTCTCCAGTTCTGCAAATTATGTTCTCCAAAGCCTTTCAAGGGCATGATGACTGACACTCTCGGTAAGTTCACCTGAGCCGAGTGCTCAAGATCATTTATATCTTCACAAATGAACGCAAAATGGTTGCCACCTTCAATATTATGCTTCATACGTTTTGTTACTCTATTCCTGGGAATTAGCATCAATTACAATAGCATAAGCATTTGAATCACAACAGTTTGCAATATTCACATTTGTTAACGAAACGGGATACCTGACATATGCAGCCAAGCTCCATCCAAGTGCAAGGGTTAAGCAGATAAAACATCCCTATCAAGACCATAACATCAAAGAGTTTTAATTAAATCAAACCGATGAACTGATGACAGAGTATTCAAACTAAGTTGTCCCACAAGAGCATGAAGTGCGTAATAAAATTGATCAACAATACAGAAGAAGAAAAAAAGACCAGGCCAGACGACTACAAGTGTACATGCCAACTGTGTAGGGCATCAAGACTACAGAAATTCATGTCACTTAGGAAAGTACTTAACATCGACAATGACAATCTAAAACAGATATCATAGGCAATGAGTATACAACAATAACAAATCCTTTATCCCAAAAATTTTGGGGACGGCTACTTGAATCACTTTCTTCCATTCATCTTTTCTGTAAGATTAACAAAAAACATATCCTTCTTTACAACCTCAATTCAAGTTTGTCTATGCCTACCCCTAGTTCTACTTCTAGCATCTCCTTAACTAATATATTATCGCTCCTCCTAACTGCATCATCTATCAGTTTTAAGTTTTGATGTGTTTGGACCATCCAAGAGAATTTTCTCTCATCTTATCTTCCATTCGAGCCACCTCCAACCCCCGTCCCCCACCAGACTACAACCCGAACTGGCCCTAAGAATGTTGAAATTGGCATTTGGGACACTGCTTACATGAACTAGCATCCTCTGTAAAGATATACGAAGTGTAAACATTTTGTTTTGTATCTTGAACTAGTTTTGGAGTCAGAATGTGGTTATGCAATATACTCTTGGCACGCGTTAGATTTTAACAACCATCACACCAATTATAGTTGCTTCTTATATACAACTATACAAGGATTTGAGGGCGGTCACCTGGCGCAACGTGGCGCAACGGTAAGTCTTGTTGTTTGAATCTTGGAAGATGCAGGTTTGAGTCACGGAAAAAGCCTCTCCATATAAATGGGGTAAGGATGTGTACATCTTGAGCCTCCCCAAACCATACCCAAATGGGAGTGTCGTGGCACTGGGATGCTCGTTTTTCCTTAAATACAAGGATTTCTCACCATAGCGGCTAGGTTTAGAAATTGAAGAAATGTTCCAGCTAAAACTTCACAAAATCATTCATTTTATTAGGGACCATTACATTTCCTTATTCATTTCTAATTTGTCCATATCGAATTATTTCATTTCCACCCACTTATGGACATTAGCAAACAATGATCACATCTCCGCGACGTAACTCTAAGCGAATGTGAGTTATCAGCAGCAACGATGTCTGAGACTATAATGACAGAGAGACATGATGGGGATCAAGAGTACCTGCATCTGGATGAAGATCGAGAGAGGGCTGCAGCAGAATCTGCTGGCGGAGGCCAAGAAGGAGTCCATATATTCGAATCCCGCCATTAGAGAGATCAGAGAGAGAGGAATGATTCAGCCGCGATCGACAAGTTAAAAAAAAAAATCTCAAACTGCCATTGATGGGTTGAGAGAGAGAGAGAGGAATTGAAGACACAGAGAGAGAAAGAGGGACCAATGAATGGGAGGAGTGCCGTTTTATACGGCTGGCACAGAAGTCCTCTCTTTGGACGGGTAGGAGCGGCAAGGAGAAAATGTTCCAGGTAGGGCTGAAAATCGAACGAACGAACGAGCTCGAACAAACTGTGTTCGAACTCGGTTCGACTAAAATATCGAACGAGCTTTATTCGAGTCGAGTTCAAGATCGAGCTCAAAAATGATGTTTAAACTCGGTTTGATTATAGGCTCGAAATGATCGAGCTCGACTCGATTTAGTTCTCGAGCTCGGACGAGCCCAGCCGAGCCCGAGCCAGGACCGATCAAAAGCCACATTAAACTTATTGTACGGTTATTCTCAAGTCTTAAAGATTTTTTTTTGTTGAATTAGTTATGTTTTTTACATCACAAATTTACCATCATATAAATAACAAAAAAGAGAGTAAATTTTCTAAGACAAAATTTATCAACATCCATAAAAATATATAGCATATATTAGAAAAAATCATAATATTAGAAACCGAGCCGAGTTCGAGCCAGTTCGTGAACGAGACCGAGTCGAACAACCTATGGTCGAACTCGATTCGAACACCACTTCGAACAAAAAAAATAGACCGAGCTCGGTATCGACCTGCTCACGAACGAGCTTCGAACCGAGCTTGGGCCGAGTCGAACGCGAGCCAAACACAAACTGTTTGAAT
Source organism: Iris pallida (assembly GCA_029216955.1). Lineage (NCBI taxonomy): Eukaryota > Viridiplantae > Streptophyta > Magnoliopsida > Asparagales > Iridaceae > Iris > Iris pallida. The sequence continues at coordinate 21,103 of JANAVB010005252.1, forward strand.
CGTTTCACAGCCCTAGCCCCAGGCCCGGTGTTTTTCTTGTTTTGTTTATCTTTCTTTTTGTTGTAAATATGGATAAATCACCATAATTATTTGGTGTCTATAACCTATGTCTTTTAGTTATCCATAACATATGGTTTTTTGTTATCCATAACATATAGCTTTTGGCATTCTTCTTTTAATTGTCATCATAATATTAACCTTCATTGTAAGCCTATATAAGGGGCTATTATCAAGTTTATTTGTATAAGTGAATAAAGAAATATTTTTCTCTATTGTTCATCTCTTTGCTTTACAATACGTTATCAGCACCATTCTCTATGATGAGTTTAGTCTTGCATACATATATACATATTTTAGTAAACTTAAGTATCGACTGTTCTTTTAATATTTTGTGTGAGACAAACAAAGTTTCAATTCATTATGTATGTACCACATATCTACCTATTCTTTATACATGTATGTATGAATTAGACAAATTTTCGATTTATTTATTAGCTGAAAGGCACAATCTGTAAAAAAAAACATCAAAGAGTATAGGATATTATAGATCTTATTAGTCTAGCATCTATTCATCCCTTTAATAACAATGTCAAATACAAGTGTCAGATACTCTTGGATTCTCTATTGCATACATGAATACTACTACATCACATTATACGGACACGATGTCACATATACAACACATATTTGGTTATGTGCTAGTGTATTCTGGTCTCTGAAGTCAATTTCATTCAAAATAGATAATTCATGATAATTTATTTAAAATTATGCACGAATCTCATTTCTATATTTTTTTATGAACTTTACCCAAGTATAAATTTAATCTAGAATATATTGAATACTCTTCTCTTATTATGAATGAGTTCATTACATTAAATTAGATTATATGAAATTGCTATTTTCGTTATTTTATTTTATTTATTCTACAGGGTACAAATTCACATTGTTGTATATGTGAACCATATTATGAAAAAGTACCCAAAATACAAACCATGATGATCTAAAGATTATTATATAATGATCATATTGTTGTATATGTGATAAACATAAGACATAATATTTTTTGATAGCGTTTCATCACATTGTGGCATATGTAAAATTTTGTAATATTAAAAGCACTTGTCAATTTTACTATTTAAATTAATTTATCTCTAATATAATTATTTCTGCTATATAGATGTCGAGTCTTGCAAAGATTGAATTCAAAGCTCTTGATGTGAGCGGAGACAATTACTTATCATGGCAATTGAATGCGAAGTTGTACTTGCAGTCCAACAAGCTTGATGGTACTATTAAGAAGGAAAATAAAGAATCTTCTAAAGCCAAGGCTAAGGCTTTATATCCATGATGATCTAAAGGAAGAATATGTCACGTCCCGCATCCAGAAACAATGGTGACATCATGAACACATCCCCAGGCTACGCGCCAAATTCGCAATTGTCGTCCGTGAATCAGCAGAATGGAAAATACAAGGAATCATTACAATTTCAACTATATTATACATCAAGGGTATTTCTATAAGTACATTAACTTACAAGTCTATTACAACAATATAATTTACATAAGATTGATTGTCTACAAAATATTACTGGTCGTCTACATATTATCCCTCGACATTGTCTTCATCGTACAGATGTAGCGTCTCGGCAGGAACGTCATCTTCCCCTAGTCAACAAATACTATGTCGTTTAGAAACGACAAGCAAGTCCTCGGCCAAAAACGGTTAAGAAAAAGTATAAGTATAACAAGGAATGAAACATAAAGGTTTTCTATTAAAGAAAATAGGAATTTGCAGTTTTTACATTATTATATGAATGTCTCTTTTCCATTCAAATAAATAGTGTAAACGTCCTTTTTGGCTCCGTTTAATAGGGGTAAATTTCTTCTAGAATGAGATGCAAGTTTGGAGGACTAACCCTAAAATGTACAATTTTGGAGAACAACCCCCTGAATATTCATAAAATAGTTTCCCGTCAACAATCCCGTATACCTAGGATCGGGCTGTGATTTAGGTGGCATGGTGCTTAGGATCCGGCCATGCGCCTCCCTTGGGCTTACAAAATTCATCTATTCGATGTTATTGTCGAAGTAGATGTAAGAATTTCTGAGCTTCCCTTGAGCTTACAATGAAATTTGCCTCCCTTGGGCATAAATGTGAATATTGCCTCCCTTAGGCATAAGGAGCTAAGCCTCACGTACTCGATTCGTATGGCCTTACGAATGAGCTAAAAATAATATTGATCAGCTTTTTTTGTTATCATTATGTTACGGGATTTTTAGGGATATTCAGGTTGTTCTACCCCGCTCAATGCTTCCTAGTTGTGAGTTAATTTCTCAGAGGATTTACCTAGAGAATTTCTAGGTTTATGAAAATAAATCGATTTCTCTAAAGTTCTAAAATTTGGCTCTCTTGGAATTTTTAAAATTTTCGGCAGTCTCCTTTGTTTTCAGAGACTCCAAAAATTTGCAAGAGACAATATAAAATAATGAATATAAATTCGGGTTCGCCGACCCCTTCGGTGGAGCAACCCTCAACACCGGTATCACATGCAATTATAAATAATCCTGGGTACGCCGACCCCTTCGGTGGAGCAACTCTCAACACCGGTACTCACGCATATATTATATATGCAGTTAAATTTAAAGCTTTCTTACCTCGGCAAGCAAATAGACAAGCAAGCAGTTTATCTCAATTTTCTCTTCCTAAAAGCCATCCAAGTTCAAAAGAACAAAATTCTTAGTAATACATTTATACCAAAGTCTTACTTCCAATGTCATCTCAAAATAATTTGTATATAACTTGTATTAGTTACAAAATCATATATAAGTATTCAGTTTAACTCTTACTTGCCATATATACCACACTTTGGCTTCTTGAAAGTGTGAAGTAGCCAATTTACTTGAAAAAGCTTAACAAATGAATTATCCTAGTGTTCTGGTATCCATAAATAACTATTCTAAAATGTATGTTTATGACAAAATAGGTCATTTAGACATAATTATAATTCTTGTCCAGAATTGAAATATCGCCTTAAATCGATAATTTGTCAAATTTACGTATTTCAAAGTAAATTTTAAACAATTACTAATATATATGTATTCATACTCATAATCCATAAGATCCCAATTGTGTAAGTTCCAATTTGTGGACATATAAATTGGATCGATATACATATATCTATACATGTATGGCTATGGTACATTATGTCATTGAGTTGTGTTCTTGCACCTATCTTTATACACATATCATATATACACAAAATAGTATACATGTAAGTAGGTTTTGCAATATGTATTCGTGTATGTAGTCTTCCCTTTATATAGGAATAAGAGTTAATATTTTGAGTTAAAAGTATTACACACACACACACACACACACACACACACACACACACACACATATATATATATATATATATATATATATATATATATATATATATATATATATATACTTGTGGTATTGGCTAAATTGAATCCAAAAGTTCAATTTAGACATATATCGCTATCTACCGAATTTAGCTTCTTGAATACATAAAAGAGACTTAGAATTGAAGATTTACAAGTATATGGCTACCTTAACATATAGGAACCTATAAACTCACATTTTGACTAAATAATGAAGTTCAAATATACTAAATAGGAATATTTTCAAATGTAGACAGAATTAATATAATATATTAAAATTGAAAATTAACTCTTATGTATATATATTCAAGCAAGGGAACATGGAATTTATATATATATTCCTTGTAAGTGTATAGGTTAAGTACCTAAATTATGCCAAGACTTACAAATGTCCATGAATATGAAAGTACAAGAATTTGTATCTACATATTGTGTTAAAATGTATATATATATATATATATATATAAAGTATCCATAATGGTTCCTACCAAATTTTTGGCTCATAAATGCACATTACAATTCTATAGGGTTGGATTTGTCAATAAAATCCCTAAATTCCATAATTGAAATTTGACTATATTAATTCAAGAAATTTAGGAAACCAAATTAAGCAATTATCAAGAGGAAATAGGGAAGAGGACTTGCCTTGGGAATTTGGGGATTTAGGGTTTACTTCTTCTTCTCCAATTTCTCAACCTAGAAGTAAAAGAGGAAGTGGAAAGTTGAATGAGGAGGAGATGGTGGTGGAGGGTGGTGCGTGGCCGGCGGTGCGCCAGCGACAGCGCGGCAGCGGCTGCAGCAGCAGCAGGTAGCAACGGCAGCATCAACAGTAATAGCAGTAGTAGTATGGGAGGAGGAGGAAAGGAAAGAAGAGGAAGAGTGAAGGAGAAGAAGAAGAAGATGGAGAGAGGGAAATTATGAGGATGAGGGTGGAGAGAGAGAGAGAGCCATCTTTTAATTCTGATTTTGGGAAAGCGACACTTGTCTCATTCTTCATGTGAAGATGACAAGTGTCTTGCCTTGTTGGCAAGTTGGTGGGGAGGATGATTTGTGCAATTTGAAGTTTTGCATAGGATTGGTTTTGAAAAATTAGTTTTGGTTTATTTGAAAATCCTCCTCATCAAAAATTATTTCATGAAAAGAATTTGATATGATATGTAAGCAAAATTGTTTATCAAGAAAAATTATTAATAAAAAAAATAATAATAATAATAATAAAAATGAGGTTATGACAGAATATCTATGTAAGGATGATCCATTGAATTTGTGGATATCTCTAAAGGATAGATTTGACCATCAAAGGATGGTAATCCTTCCGATTGCTCAGAGTGAATGGTTGAACCTGAGATACAAAGACTATAAAACTGTTAAAGCATATAATTTTGCTCTGTTTAATATTGTTTCTTGCCTTAGGTTGTGCGGAGAAAAAAATAACAGAGGCTCAAATGCTTGAGAAAACCCTCTTCACTTTTCATGCAAGTAATGTGCTTTTGTAGGAACAATATTGTGAAAGAAATTTCACAAAATATTCTTAACTGGTGACTTGTCTCCTTGTAGCAGAGGCAAATAGCAACGTTCTCATGAAAAACCACAACTCTAGACCAACTGTGTCAATGGCAATTCCTGAAGCAAATGCAAATTTTGGGGTTATCAGATGTCGTGGTAGAGGACGTGGAAGAGGAAAAAGTTATGGGAGGTATGGTTATGGTTATCAGCTTTATAACAAAGGCAAAAATAGTGGTTCACAAAAGAATAAATGGAACAAGTGGACAACACCCTCTAACAAAGGGAACTCAAATCCTCAATATAAACCAAATATTGGTAGTACTGCTTGTCATAAATGTGACAAAAATGGACATTGGTTTAAGCAATGTCAAACTAATCAACAAGAGGTTGACAAATTCAAAGAATCAAAGAAAATGGAAGCAAATATGACAGCATATTGGGACAATGACCAGCCACTTAACATCACTAAGTTGAATTGTTCTGATTTTTTTAGGATCAAAATGGGAATCAGATTACCAATGAACAGTTTGAGGAAATGCTGGCGAATCCACCTTCCATTGAATGAGCACTCAGCTGACATATGTTTTATTTCAAGTATTATGAACTTTTTACATTTGAAGTCATGTTTTTGTTTTTAGTTACCATCATGGAATATCTAGGATATGAGAGTTTGTTGAAGAATATGTCATTACTTTGCTATGTATTTGAAAGTTGCATATCTATAATATGATGTTATCGTTTGGTATGCTTAATTACTTTTATTATATTTGTGTTAGTTGAGTATATGTTCATAAATTTTCTTTTGTTTCATATTAAAGGTATGGATATACGAAGGGGAAAAAATGACTTGGATATATATTTGGTAGATAGTGCTACAACACATACGATTTTGAAGAATCAATTTTTTTTCTCAAATTTAGTATTTGACATGCATAAAGTATCAACAATAACTGGACCAGCCCATATAATTGAGGGTTTTGGAAGAGCACACATTATGTTACCTAATGGAACTCAAATCTATTTGCAAAATGTGTTATATTCAAGCAATTCTAAAAAAAATTTGCTAAGTTTCAAGGATATATGCAAAAATGGATACCATATTGAAACTCGAAATGATAACAACAAAGAGACACTATGTATCACATCTAATGTTGAGAGCAAAATGCTCATATTAGAATAATTCTCTTCTCTCGGTGGGTTTGTATTACACCACCATTGGTATAATTGAATCACATATGAATGTGACAAAACGTAAAGTCAATGATCCTATCTTATGTACCATTTGGCATGACAGTTTAGGTCACCCGGGGCAAACTATGTTTAAGAGGATCATTGATAATTCTTGCGGACACTTATTGAAAAATCACGATCTTGGTTTACCAAAGAATCACATATGTGTTCCATGTTCACAAGAAAAGTTTATAACTAGACCATCTTTCCTAAAAGTTAAGAATGAGTCTCCTACTTTCTTGCAAAGAATACAAGGAGATATTTGTGGTCCTATTGTCACGACCTGCACCCTGTATAGGGGCACGAGAAGTGGGTACGTCCAGCCTACGCCGCAGTGTCGGCGGTAGAACGCTGTCCTAGGTCAATAATCTAACAATATAAAAGTACCTGTACAGTTTATACTCTCCGAATGGAGGTGACAAACAGAATACAATCTCAATCACATCTAGGTAGAAGAATGAAAGATAGATTGATAGACAGTAACTCAAAGAGAACAGTAGAATAGATGAGATAAGTCTAAGTGTCTAGGATACATAACATCCAGAATGTCAACTCATAATACAATAAGTCTAAGAGTCTATATATATCTCAACATCTCAAAATACAACTCAGACGTGAGACAAAAGATAATACAGAAAAGACTGTCTAGCTAAGCTAGCCTAGACTACTGGGGCAACATCCTCAGCTGCAGGTGGATCCTGCTGAGGGTCCACAACATAAGTATCATCTAGTCCTGCTCCATAATAGGTAGACACCAGGGCCTCATCCTCATCCTCTGTAATATTTTAACAGGTCTAGTCAGGACAGGAACGAGCACAATACATCTCACGTAGTGCATAATATGATAGAAAATATAAAGCATGCAATAGAGTAAAATACAGAAAACGCTGAAGGATGATACATGTAGTAAAAGAGATAACTGTAATAAAATATCTACTATAATAGAGAACTAGCAGTGACTAGTGAGTCAGAGTAAAATATAGACATGTGAATGGCATAGGAGATTCATGACTACAGCTAAGAGTGATTCATGTACAGCTACTGGGGTAATATCCACATGACTATTTCCACTCCCCCATCCCCAATCAATACACAAGGATCCGTTCAAGTTATGTTAAGATTCGTGATAAGCCCATAAATGGGTGATACATGAGTGATTCATGAAGATTCATGAAGGCTCGGTGATCATGAGAGTACATGAGTCACTAACTGATACATGAAGATTCATGATAATAGAAGCATGAGATACATGATGATTCATGAAACGCACAAACATAATGTATCTGATGCTCCCGAGAGGGATAACATCTCATGAAAAGATCCATATAGTACCAATCCGTGATAACAATCGTGTCAGCATCAAGTAAAGTAATCTAGAGCAAGAATATAAATCCTGGCAAGTATGAAACGGTCAGAGAATATACTCGCCGGATAACTGAATGTCTGAAGAGGCTATACTGTCTGAGGAGAGGTGTATGGCTCCTAATCAGAGCAATACAAGTCACAATGTATCCATAGTGGTAAAAATAAAGTATACAATGCATACTACATGATTCTAGGTCAATTTGGTCAAAAGTCAACTCTTGGTCAACTCTAATAGTCAAACTAGGTCACAGGAAGTCATACTAGGTCATAGTAAATCAAACTAAGTTAAATAAAGTCAAACAAGGTCAAACAAGTCAAGGTTAGTCAAATCTAGGTTAAAGTCAACTCTTGGTCAACATTCTAATCAAACTAGTCAAATACTAGTCAACATGATCAATCTAGGTCAAGTCTAGGTCAAATTTAGACTAACTAAGGTTTTGGGTCAAACAAAGACTAGTCAACAAGGTAATTAGGTCAATCTTGACTAATGGTCAACTTCTAGTCAATACTCCATAAGACTAACTCAAACCATGACACAACCTCTAAGTATTCCACTTAACCCCATATATATCTTAATCTACATAGGGCTATCCATATAACCCATGGTCAAACATAATCAATTAGTTAGGGTTTAGTCAACTAGTTAAACTAGTCATTTTAGGTCAATCCTAGTCAATTCTAGGTTAACTAGGTCAAATTTGACCTAAGGTTGACTTTGGTCAACCCTTAGTCAACAAGGGTCAACTAGTAGGTGTTTAGGTCATTAGGTCAATTGGGTTAGCCCCAATGCCATAGGCTAATCACTTAGGCCATAGGCTAGTGACTTAGGTTCCATATAACCTATATTTAGAAGTCATACATATATATATATATATATATATATATATATATATATATATATATATACACAATCTATCTACTACCTATATATGTATCAATATATGAATACACTATATATAATACCAAAACCCATATATATATATATATATATATATATATATATATATATATATATATATAATATATATATTTTTTTTTTAATTTATATATATATATATATATATATATATATATATATATATATATATATAAATATATATATATATAACACTATACATGATCTAGTAAAGATATATATATATCATATATATATATACATATATATACTCACAAAACTTATATAATATATATATATATATATATATATATATATATATATATATATATATATATATATATATATATATAGGAGAGAAGTAAAATAGAGAGAGAGTGAAAGAGAGAGAATAATAAGAGAGAGAGAATGGGCTGTCATAGGAAAAGGGGGGGGGGTGTTCCAGTTTCCTGGAACCAGGAAACAACACCCACACAACACACACAAATGCACACACACACACCTACATATATACATACATGTATATACACATGTATATACATGTATACACCCTAAAATCTCACCTACACACTCACATACACATATACTACCTATACATACACTGAAAATACACATATACATGTATAAATCATAATAAAAATAGATTTGAAATTCGAATTTGAAAAACTGGGAATATCCCAAATTCTGGAATAATAGCACTGTGCATAGGTAAACATGGTAAACCCATGTACACACACAAAACCGAGCTAAGGCTCGAACCTAAAGGTTGGTAATCGTGCCCCCATGTGTACACGTGTCGTAGGTGTCCCTAGGAGTCCACCACGACATGACACGGCGTGTCAAAGTGTCAAAAACCCAAATCGAGTAAGTACAGTGCACTGTGAAGTGCACTGTCTCGTGCACGTGTTCACGTGTCTCGTGCTCACGACACAGGACACGTGAGGTGTCGTGCTCGTGTCAGTAGCTAGGTGGGGTGTCAGGGTAGGTGTCTAGGTGCCTGAGTCGTGTCCACAAAGTCGCGTGTCCACGCGCGAAGCGCATATCAGTAGGGAAAAATTCGTGCGCACAGTACAGTTCAAAATCAGTGCGTACCAAATTCCGTGTCCGACACGACACTAGGAGTCTTGAAACTTGGGGAGTGACTTGTCAGTCACTGCCCCGAGTCCCACACCAAATTTGGTGATCTCTAACGGCCTGTGCAGTGAGCACTACACACGTGGCAGCAGGGCACTGCCACCGTGTCTGCACGTGTATGTGCGTGTCCGTTTTGGACACGAGGACACCAAATCTTCGACTCAGTCCTCAGGATTCCTGATCTACAATATAAGACCTAATTTTCCTTTCAATTAGTTTTGAAATTAAAAACATTTTATTCACACAGGCATTTCATCAAACAAGGTTTAATAGCCTAGGATACGTGTCCGATACGGACACCAAACTAACCCTAAATTTCACCAAACTTGACCCACAGTTCCATGGTACCTAGATGCATGCAACTATGAAGAGAAAACAGGATATTAGCGAGGTTTATGGGTATTTACCTATTTGGTGAAAACTCAAGAAAACACCCAAGTAGGGGGGGTGTCCTCTCCTCTTGGTGATGCCCAAAGCTCCACAAATCCTTGATAGCAGGCCCTAACTAGTATCCTCTAGTGTAGGGGAGTCCAATGCAAGAAACTAGAGGTGATTTGGATCAAAATTGATCAAGTTATCAAGGTTTGAAGAAAGGGAATTTTGTAGGATTAAAATTCATGTAAATTGTTCATGAATGATTTTGATGGGGTTAAATAGAAGGGTGTGGCTGCTAGGGGGGTGTCCTTGGCCGGCCATGGCAAGGGGGGGTGTCCTTTCCCTTTCTTCTAGGTTAAGGCAAAGACTATGGTGTAAAAGGTTGAGATATTTGGAGGATTTTAAGCAAAATATCAACAATGTAATATCTAGATATTTACATTGCTTTAACCCATGACCAATTATCCATCTTCTAACTTCTAGGTTAGTAGCTAACCTCTAGATTATGGTGAGATAGGTTAGGGACTAATCATGGTACTTAACAAGAATTTAATAATATTAAAAATCACATAATCTCAAATAAAGTCTAGTAAATTACCAAAATACCCTTTTGGCAAAAATCACTAATTTGATGTTCTAAGCCTATGGCTAGGCTCACATGGTCATGGCAACTTCTAGGTTAAGGAAAACTAGGGTTTACACTAAGGTTTTGCTAGTAAGTCACAAGTCATAAGTCATGACCTAGAAAATGGTTTTAATTACACTAAAAATCACCATAATTCATATTATGCCTAAAACACCATTAATAAATAATAAAAATAATAAAATTTCAAAAATACCCTAATTTCAGAAAACTGGGTGTTACACCTATTCATCCTGCTAGTGGTCCTTTAGATATTCTATGGTACTCATAGATGCATCTACTAGGTGGTAACATGTTTGTTTATTGTCTACTAGAAATCTTGCATTTTCTCGTCTTTTGGTCCAAATTATTAAACTTAGATCTCAGTTTCCTGATAACTCGATTAAGTCAATTAGACTTGATAATGCCGCAGAATTTACCTCACAAGTTTTTGATGATTATTGTACATCATTAGAGATTGAGGTAGAGCATCATGTTCCCCATGTGCACACACAAAATAGGTTAGCTGAGTCATTTATTAAACATCTCCAACTTATAGCTAGACCTCTACTAATGCAATCTAATCTGCCAATTGAGGCTTGGGGACATGCTATTTTATATGCTGCATCTCTAGTTAGATTTAGACCGACTACCTACCATATATTTTCACCCATACAACTTGTTAGTGATAGACAACCCAATATTTCACATTTGAGAAAGTTTGGATGTGCAGTATATGTCCCAATTCCACCTCCCAAACGAACTAAGATGTGTCCCCAACGACGTTTGGGAATATACATTGGTTTTGAATCTTCCTCCATAATAAGGTATTTGGAACCAATGACTGGTGATGTCTTCATTGTAAGATTTGAAGATTGTCAATTTGATGAGAGAGTCTTCCCACCGTTAGGGGGAGGTAAGCAACAAATTGTTCATATATAACAATCCATTGCTAATGAACGGCGTAAATTAACATGAAATACACCTTCTCTATCTCATCAAGATCCAAGAACTCCACAATGTGATTATGAGACAAGAAGAATGATACATTTACAAGAAATTGCAAATCAATTACTTGATGCATTTAATGATGCCGCAAAGATAACTAGATCCCATATGCCAGCTAAAAATGTGCCAGCCATAATTAATGTTCATGTTGGACAAAATCTAAATGAGGCGGCAAATGAATCTACTACTACACATCAAAAGCGTGGTAGGCCTATAGGTTCCAAGGATCGTGCTCCTAGAAAGAGGAGAGTAAATGAAACATCTTGTCCTGATAAAAGTTCGATAGTGGCTGGAGATCCGAAAATAGATAATAAAGATGTGCATGTTTCCAAATTCATTGAAATGCCTATGGATGCCTCTAGAGAGGTACATGTACCTAAAAATGAAGAGATCTCGATATTCCATGCATGTTCAGGCGAATTATGGAATAGAAAAGCACTTATCATCGATGACATATTTAGCTACGCAGTAGCTACTGAAATATCAAAAAACAATAATGATTGTGAAAATGAACCACGTAGTATAAATGAATGTCGACAAAGAAAAGATTGGCCAATATGGAAAGATGCTATTCAAGCAGAATTGAAATCTTTAGAAAAACGTGGTGTATTTGGACCTATAGTAGAAACACTAAAGGGCATAAACCCTGTTGGCTTTAAATGGGTGTTCGTGAGAAAACGAAATGAGAGAAACGAAGTTGAAAGATACAAAGCCCGACTTGTAGCACAAGGTTTCTCTCAAAGACCTGGAATTGACTATGTTGAGACATACTCTCCAGTTATGGATGTCATTAGTTTTAGATTTCTAATTAGTCTCGTAGTTTCTGAAAATCTTGATATGAGACTTATGGATGTTGTAACTCCATATTTGTATGGAGACTAAGATACTGACATCTATATAAAAAATCCAGAAGGATTTACAATGCTAGAGACTAAGTCAAAGGGCATGTGTTCAATTAAACTTAGACGAGCATTATATGGATTGAAATAATCCGAAAGAATGTGGTATAATCGTCTTAGTATATATTTGACTAAGGAATGATATAAAAATAGTCAAATTTGCCCATGTATCTTCGTTAAGAAATCTGAGAATAGATTTTTGATAGTAGCAGTATACGTGGATGATATAAACCTGATCGGATCTCCTGCAGAATTGGAGAAAACTGCAAACTATTTGAAAAAAGAATTTATAATAAAAGACATGGGAAAGACAAAGCTTTGTCTCGGTTTGCAAATAGAACGAAGTTCTAGTGGAATATTAGTGCATCAATCCCGATATATTGAAAGAATTTTGAAACGATTCAGAATGAACAAAGCACATCCACTTAGTACACCTATGGTTGTCCGGAGTCTGGATTTGGATAAAGATCCATTTCGACCAAAGGGAGAAGAAAAAAAAAGTTCTTGGTCCTGAAGTACCGTATTTAAGTGCTATTGGAGCACTATTATATCTAGCACAATGCACAAGACCAAACATTGCTTTCTCTATTAATTATTATCTAGATATAGTTATGCACCTACACTTAGACATTGTAATGGAGTTAAACACATAATGAGATATCTTCGTGGAACAACTGACATGGGATTATTTTACTCCTGTTCTACTAATAACTCTCATCTAGTTGGTTATGCATATTTTGGTTATCTTTCTGACCCTCATAATGGTTGTTCCCAAACAGGTTATGTGTTTATTAGTAATGTCACGACCCGCACCATTGTAGGGGCACGAGAAGTGGGTACGTCCAGCCTACGTCGCAGTATCGGCGGTAGAACATTGTCCTAGGTTACTATCTAACCAACAACTCACGCAATTATATAATGTACTTGTCAAATCTCAACTCCGAACGGAGGATAAGTATAGATATAATAAAATCTCAATCACAGTCTAAGCACGATATGATAACACAGAAGTTATAACTAAGACTAAATAACAATAATAAAATCAACTACTAAATAATATAATCTCAAATAATTTTAAAACAAAACATATCTCAACTTATTACAATTCAAGTTCTAAAACAAGAACTAAACCAAGTCATCTAGCTAGTCTCCCGATCACTCCTGAGTGTCGGGGCCAAAGGTAGCTAAGCCATCTCCTGGTCTATAGTAAGTAGGGCAAGCATCTGTAATATTTTCAATAGGTCCAGTCAGGACAGGAACGAGTACAACTCATCAAGAAATCTCAAGTAAATGACAGAGAACTATAAACAGTTATAGACAGTTGTATTGATGAACATGGCAGTTTATATGAGTAATGATGTAGAAAAACAGTTAAGGTACATGGAAGTAAGGTACAAGAAAGTGTCCTCGGGGCAAGCATCTGTAATATTTTCAACAGGCCAGTCAGGACAGGAACGAGTACCTCATCAAAAATCTCAAAGTAAATGACAGAGAACTAAAAACAGTTATAGACAGTTGTATTGATGAACATGACAGTTTATATGAGTAATGATGAAAAAAACTTAAGGTACAAAGAAAGTAAGGTAACTAATAACTAAATAAGAAGAGAAACATGGCAATAAGATTGTAAAATATAATCTAGCTGAACTAGAGTAACATGATATAAGTTCAGACAG
>JANAVB010005253.1:0-64870 GCA_029216955.1 Iris pallida
AGTAGAATGGAAGACGAGTCTCTAACTCCTCGTATAGCTCCTACCTCACCGTCTCCATCCGTCTTTGTCATCATAACCAAGATGTCTTGCAAGCACATGAAATCCGTAATGGCCATCACCGGGGACATCGACAATAGACCAAATGTAACTGCGAAGCTCAGGTTGAAATTTGTCAATATACAAACTCGTTGTTTGGCTTGCAACGGTATCTTCTCTTGGGAGGTCCATTTTCTCCATTTTTTGGCGAACGACAAGCTTGCCCTTCCGTGCAGGCAGAGGTTGCTGTAAGCTTCGTTTAACATGCTCAAAGGACGATGGATCTCTCTTAGTCGACTCCAGCCTTCTCTTATGTGAACTAGTCAATCTTGTTTGAGACCTGCCTTTAGGATTGGAAACAACGGACGGCTAATTGCATTCTAGTAGTCACCGGACATACAATTTCTTGGATTTTAAGCTCAATAGACATCCGTTCCGCTCCTACTGAGGCACACCACCTTACGTGGAGAAGTTTCACTTGTGGCAAAGAGAAGAAATCATCGTCTGTCTTTACCAGGGGCATCATAGACAAATGCCTCCAACGTTGATCGACAGCATCTACTGGAATAGGAATGGATTCACGGCGATATTCATTAATCTGATGTGTACAAGGGAGGCCCAGTGTATGTCGATATACACACCCGCAAACCTCGGGATCAAACCTGACAAACTTTGACCTTTCAATCTCATCAACTATTAATGCCAACGCCTTGTGAGATACCACGCACATTAAAGCATCTAAGAGTACTTCCTTTCTATGCTCATGCTTGACTATATTCAAACTTATCTCAAATGATGTCTTAATTTCATTCACCATCCGGTCTACTGATAAATGTATAGCTTGCCAAACAGAGACAAAGTTGCCGAGAGATGATTTAGGTGTCTCTTCAATAAAAAGTGTGCTCCTTCGACACGGTTGGTAGTTGTCGTACCGTAATGCTTCACCACATTCGACCATGCTAAGACGAATTATTCTTTGTGCGGTTCAAGCCATGTATCTTTGATGTAAGAAATGCATGCCGGCTCCCTCGCCTCCCACTTTTGCTTGAACAAGTACCATGCGGCGTCGTAACTGGCAATCGTAGAGGCTCGCCACACACAATTCCAATTATTGTAGAATTCGTCAAAAATTTATATGTCAATTTTACCATCCTCCTTCTGAAACTTCAACTTACATTGGGCTTGAATATTACGATTGACATGCCAAGTGCATAGCAATGTATCCGCTTGAGAAAAAAAATGTGAATAGCATTAATTAGGGCATACTCTCTGTCGGTAACAAAAACTGACGGCTCTATATGACCGGTGTAAAGTATTTTCAGTTTCTCTAACGCCCATGTGTAGGCTTCAAGTTTCTCACTCTTCATGAAGCAAAATGCCACTGGAAATATTTTCCAAGTAGAGGTGAACCCGACAACATGAAAGAGAGGCATCTTAAACTTATTGGTCTTGTACATACAATCAAGGACTAACACGTCGGCAAAAGACCTGGCCAAACTTGTGCAATCGGGATGAGCCCAAAAGATTAAAATTACTTCATTACTCTGGGGATGTCTTCTATGGAACTCAACATAATGATTATCGACAAGCAACTTGAGCACTTCTTGCATCGCCATTCTTGATTTCGTCCGGACAGCGTTTGAAGAAGATAGGGCGTTGTATATTGACTTCATTGTAGACTTGATCTTCTCATCTTCATTTCGTATGACGGAATATATTTGTCTCGGTACAACTCCGGAGGTGGACAAGTCTTCAACTATCTTCTCTCCGTATTGTTCAACCGTCCGACATACGGATGACCCAATAGTGTCTCGGCAATCTCATGGTTGTGGGTTCCATTCTTCACTTCTACTGTCCATTTTCCTTCTTCTTTATTTCTAATATATATTGTGAATGGACAACCACATTTTCTCGTTCCAACATTTTTTTGGAACTTTACTTTGGATAACTGTATTTTTCTTGTGCGTTCTGAACACACCACCTCTTTCACAACCAACCACCACAGTTTGTCGTTTCGGGCGATTTTGGGTCGATCTGGATATCACTAGAACTATATCGTTTTTCCGTCCAACTTCTCGACACCAATGTACCGCACCCTCGCTTGATTCAAAACAAATATCGGTCCAGAATAAATGGGCTACATTGAGTGCAATTGGAGCCGGTACTGCAAAATTGGAAGATCTCAAGTCCTACAATAGAACTTAAAAGTTAATACGATTAGACAATATCATAAAGCAAATAAGTTTCATAGATTATGGCTGCTAGAGAGGTGGCAGTCCTTCACATATGTAGGACTGCCAGGCCCCTGACAGTCCTACATATGTGAAGGACTGTCACCTCTCTGGCAGTCCTAATCTATGATCGGAACTGCCAGAGAGGTGGCAGTCCTATGTGTCACAACACTAATTTTTACCCGATGAAAAGTTAAAATTTAGTTACCAAGAGGGCTTCCGATGCATCAAAGTGTTCTTCGGACGTGGCGGGAAGAGAGTATACAACATTTGATGATCCCGGTTGTTCCATGTTCAATATTTTTATATTAAACATAATTCAACTTTTATATGTGAAATTTATGTTTAAAACATTAAACATATATTAATTCGATGACTTACCAATAAATGAGAGAAGTCAATGACCTAGAGTTGAGGGAGAGAAAAATTTGAAAAAAATGTACGTAGGGGAAAAACTTGGGGTTAAATTCTTTGACCTAGAGTTGAGGAAGAGAAGAAAAGAGTTGAGGAAGAGAAGAAAAGAGTTGAGGGAGAGAGAAAAAGAAAACAAAAGTTGGTATTTATACCTTTGCTTGGGCTAGCCCCAAGTAAAAAAAATTGATGGCAAACTTGTAATATTTTGAAACATTTTTGGGCTAGCATCTAGCAAAAAGGGTGGTGCCCTTAGAAAAAACCATCTGGTATTTGGGTTTTAAACTATTGCTATCGGTCGGGTCGGTTTAATACTAGATGGGTTTGAGGAATTACCAACCCGAAACTTTGGCTTTGATTAACAGATGCGGGCTTCATGTGGGCTTTTGGTCTTTTAATAGATATGGGCTGACTACCTAATAAATTGGTTGGTTTAAAAGAATGGCCTTTGATTAAATGTAGAGAAGGGTTTGCTAATGCTCATAGCCTTTGGGCTTTTAACTCATGATGTTGGGCTGGCTCAAATTGGTTATGGGTTGGATTAAAAATCACTAAGTTGATCTAATAGGCAAAAATAATTGGAGGTATTAGGGTGAGCAAATATCGACCGATATAGAAAACCGACCGAATACCGATTAAAAATATTTCGAAAAACCGAACCAAAATTATGTACTGATATCGAATTGCCGAACCGACTAAATTACGGTATAATGGTAATGGTAACGGTTTGAGTGTAATACCATACCGAAAATACCGAACCGAACCCACACACACACACACACACACACACACACACACAACACACACACACACACACACACATTTTTAATGTTGTTCATGATTAATTTTACACTACTCATTTTCATTTTTATCTTTGTTTGGTTGGTTTCCTAGAACTTGGAATGGATTTTAGTGGACTTGAATTTATGTTAAGAATGCTAAGAATTGAGTTTTTGATCTTTTGAGCTTATGTTTTGTGTTCTCATAGATTTTTGAAGTGAATTTTGGTTACTTAAACTTATAAACTTAGTGACCGCGTTTGATATTTTAAGCTCATTTTTAGGTGTTTGCGACTTGTTACATATTGTTCTAATAATTTTGATTAATTGTTTGGTTGGTAGAGGCTTAGCTTTAAAATTAATACTTCCAAAAAAGTAAAAAATATATTATAGGTTAAGAGGTTCTACAATATTAAGTGTGTTAATTGATCAAATATTAATTGGCAAAATACCGATACCGAACAAAAATCGACCGAATACCGATTTAACCGAAACCGAAAAAACCATTCTAAATGGTACGATATTGGTATTGATTTTTCAAATAGCGATTTAAAAAATATCGAAAAAATTGACCAAATACCGACCGATTATACCAACGCTCACCCCTAGGAGGTATACGTATTAAAACTATATAATGCTTAGATATTTAAAACTGTATATCTAATAAAGTTTTAAAAAAACAATATAATAGAAGGTAACTATAAAATATGCCATAGATTAATATGACCAATTCTTTAGGAAAAGTGGGATTACAAAATCACATTGTAGAGAATTCTTTTATTAAGGCATGAAGGAAGAAGAAAGAATAGTCAATACCACCTACTGATAGAAAAATTACTTCGCAACGATCAAGCCTCTGTTATATGTCCTTCTACAATGACACCAACATCGGATCAATATGTTTCTTCTATTTTTCTTTTCTTATTATCTCATAATGCTTAAAATGAATGCATAGGTCGATGAAAGCGAACAATGAAAACATTCATCGAAAACGACAACGAAAATACATTCATAAAAAACAAGCAACAAAAATGTCCAACAAAACAACATTGAAAAGATATGGAAGAGACTTTTATAGAGTTCGTTCTCGAAGACACAATATAGTGCATTTTGGACTTATTCCAATATAAATCAATCCATGTAGGAAAGATTCTTCATTCATTTGTACCGAGCAATTAGTTGCTGAAAGGTTTCCCCAATTACTCAATTCCGACTGAGTTATACTAGTCACAAGCCAACACGGGGCCATTGCTAGGAGCATGGCATCATAATATGTGCCATGTCGACCATCGTTGTCTCGTTGGTTATGTAGCATGTCACCTCCACGATTATCAAGTCTGGCGAAAACATCAAACTCCACGTAGCTAGAAGATGAATCTAAACCAGCCTTCCGTGGACGCTGCTCACGTGTCGATACTTGACCATCTTTCGTGATGTCGCATACTTTGCTCACGTGACGTCGTTTTTTGGATCGCGAAGCGGTTTTCTCAACGTTTCATGATTGCTACTGTTGCTCAATTTGCTGAAGTGTAGGATCAAATCCAACGTATAGACTTTCATACGAGAGGACGCTACAAAGTGGCCTTCAATCCCCTGCTCTACGGAAAGAGGTTGTTGGTTGTCGCCACCAAGGTTGGTTTCCACCACGTCTTACGATATGCAACATGACATAATTCGGAAATTAAGTAAAAAAAAAAAAAAAAAACTAAAAATTCAATTCTCAGACATGAGAATAAAAAAAAATATATAAAACTTTATCTACTGAGAAAACATTCCAATCAAAATTAGTGTTCAATTCAAGTCCCACAACCAGAAAAGTGCCATGTAATCACTCTTTCTACAGTCCAAAACACTATTATATATATATTTTTTTCCGTCCCCTCCTCTTCTCCTCACTTTCTTACACAAGTGCTACTCCCTTCCCTCTATCTCCCATACATCTCCCCTCTCTCTTCCTCTTTCTGCGATGCCACTACAACAACGAGAAGAAGCCATGGATCCCTCCTACAAGCGATTCTTGGACCATCTCCGTCAAGATAGCAAATCCTACCTCTTTAAGATGAACGAGAAACTCACCGGTCCAAATGATGCTCGTTGTTCCGACGGGGAGGAGGAGAGGAGGAGGAGAGAGGAGAGAGGAGAGCCAATTCTGGGTTCCCAACACTTGCGTTCGGACCCATCCATAAACAAATGCTATCGCACTTATCTGGAATATTTCATCTCACGTGGTGGCTCCGAGGACGTACGCAAACGAGACGACGGTTCCTGTTCTCGTAAGAGGGACCTACAAGTACTTGCCATGTTAGTATCGGTCTTTTTCTTTGTACGTTCAGTTATATGTATGGTGATTAATTTCCATGGGAGGTGGACAGGGTGGTGGCGAGGGTTCTTTCGGGGACAGATTGAGGCGGTGCCTCGACGAGCCATTCAACCAGGAGGAGTATGGTCAGCTGATGGAAGAGGCGGCTCTCCGCAGACCGATGAGCAGATGTAAGGAACTGCGGCTACGGAGCGCGTCCTTCCGCACGGCAGAGTTGGGGCTTTCCTACCTGGATCGCTATTCGGGTCAGATTTTGAGTTGCTTCTGCCTCTTTTTGGGGTTATTTTGCTATTATTATTAGAAACAATTCAGGGTTTGCGGATGGTGAATCATTGGATTACTAAACTCAACAAGCTCTTATGGTCGTGAGGAGAGGTATAATCTTCTTGGCCAGCGGACGGTCTCGGGATCGAACCGCGGAAAAGGCGGGTATATATGAAAATTGCGGGCATAGGCCCAAATGCATGCAACGTAGTGTGCACAAAGTTCTGCGTTACGCCGGGTATCGCAAAAATAAAATAAAAAATCATTGGATTTAATTCATAACTCCGATCGAATTTTGTGTCATCTTATTTTACTTGCGCAAGTCTTGTAAGGCCATCTCCAACAGGGGGTTTATATCTCCCCTATTTTTATGGTACATACAAACTTTAGGAAAAAAAAACCTCACAATGTAAATTTCTATCCTATGTAGCATTGATGTAGGATGGAGAGTTTCTATTAGGGTTTCTATCATAGAAACTCTCCATGCCCCACAACATTAAAGTGATCCATTCATTTGTTGCCACATGATAGAAATGGAGAACCATTAGAGGCTATATTTTGTTTGTGTAATTTCTTTATAGAAACTCTAACAATTAGGATAGAAATTTGCTTAAAGTACCATGCCAAGTAGGATAGAAATCCATTAAAAATTCCCATTGGAGATGGAGGGTACTGGAAGTATTAGTGATCAGAACAATGCTATTGCAATTGTTTTCTCATCTTAATGCCACCTTCATAACATCAAAAACCAAAGTTAATTATTTGATGTCCACAGTTCTATGTGACAATCAAGAACTGCTATAGCTTATTTACCCCTCATTTTATCCTGAATGTGTAAATATTAAAAAGTTTGGAACTAAAGTAAGGCCTGAGGACATGGCCCTCTAAATTCTGAAATATTTGAATTTTTTTTACTATAACTTTTCTAAATTTTGATATACATTATGTACCGCCTCCCTAAGCTTTTGTGAAAATGTGTGCATATATTCTTGGCCTTGTCATCATTCAATTTTTCGTTCCGTCAATAAGAACACTAGTTTAAAGCTCATTAGAAACCAACAACACTAGTTTAAAAATCTCAGGCCAATATCCTCTACATTGTCTGAACTATGTGATGCAGTAATTGGTTGCGAATTAGATGCAACATCTACATCTAATAACTTATTACACAATTTTGTATACAATAATGCCGGGTTTGGTGAACCTGATACGTCCATACCGAAAAAGGATAAGGAAAATGCATATTAAATCAGGCTATTAATTCCTATGACCAATTGCAGGTAGACATACATCAAGAATGGATGTGAAGGGATCTTTTGACAATAATAAGCATAGTGCAAGTTTGAGACCCTAGTATATGATAGCCATCAAACTTGTCAATGTGGAAACTACAATTAATAACTTACGGGATAACAGGTGCAATGAACCTGAGGTGAAAATATTGAATATAATGTGGAAATGCAGAGCAAGTGATGTAATGCATGTACTTGTATGCAAACATCAGACTGTTCTTTAAAAAAAATCAATGAGCACTACAAGTATAGAGTAGAAAAATAATGTTAATGTGTATGATAGAAGTACATGATATCATACTGTCACTGATATTTAGGAGTTTATAACTAGATTTATTATAAGGAATACAAGGATTTAAAGGCATTCACTATACACTTGGTAATAGTGTCTTCTACACATGGCCTGTACTGTATTGGCATATCTTTCTAATTTATGATTTCCTATTAATGTAACAATTCTTACTTATAGTTTTCAAATAATTCATGGAAAAATTAAAGTATATTTTTTAATGATTTTAGATCTTAGAGAACAAATTGAATGTGCTGACCCTCATAAGAGATTGACTCTCTTGCGTGGTTTTTTCTTCTGGTTGAAGGTAAGCTTTCTACAATTTTTTTATTTCTTAACCTTCTTTTTAAATGAATATCATAAATTTGTTTCATATGTTCTTCTGTATCCTAGGCTAATCTGCACTTTTTTTTTTACCATTAACTATCAGGAAAGGAAAACGAAATATGTTAAAAAGGCACCAAATAAACACTAAGAATCTCCTGTACACAAGGACTGGTGCTATGGTACCCACCACCACCACCACACCCCAACACCCACTTTCTTAGCAACCAAATACAGCATTAGTGACAATATAAAGTTTAGGGTAACAACTTGAAAAAATAAAAGTTTATGGTATTGAAGTGTCAAAAGTCGATAATTCAGGATATTAAGTGCAAATTAGCAATTCCCTTTTTATGTCCATGTCCTGAAACTTGACACTTCATGGTATTGAAGTTCAAAAACTTGATAGTTCAAGATATGAAGTGCAACTTAACCACCCCTTTTTATACATGTCAATGTCATAGTGATAGTTTATGGTATTGATTCATTGAAGTGCCAAAACTTGATAGTTTAGCTGGTTGCCAAGTTCCCTTTCTAACAAAGAAAGGGAATGGACTAATATGCAGTAAAACAATTTTTGTTTAGTATGAGAAGCTACATTTCACATTGATTTTTATTCAATTTCAAAACAAAATGTCTTGGACCATCATGGCATGTTATGAGCTTCTCCATTGCTGACAAGTCCAAACTATTGTGCAGAATCTAAGCCACAAAGGAGCGTTTATACCATGGAAGAAACCAGCTTTCCGCAATGGAACAAGGCCATTTGTTGATCATGACATGACTTAGCTTGGGGTTCATGCCTAGAGAGTTGAATCCAGGATCAACTGGAGGCTGTCCATGCATCTGTTTGCTATTGCCAAAGTACTACGAGGTTTTAATTATTGGCATTGTAAATATATTTTGCAGATAACATTACAAGTCATGACATGTCAGGTTGTGCCAATGGCAGAATCACTGGGCTGCATTATACATTTTGTGCTACTATAATGACATTTTGTGCTGCATTTACCTTTTGCTATACATCTTGAATTTGGCTGCTGTTGAATTTGACACGCGGCTTGCCCATGCTGAAGTTTAGAACCCTGGCATTCATGTTGTACTTGATCTCTCCATCATAAAGCAGTTTACGGATGTAGTGCTCAATATCTGAACCGATCAGACGGAGTGTGTATTCGGAGAGTGGAGCTCCCTTTAATTCACAAACATAGAATTTTGTTAATCATCAGATAATCATAAATAAGTAGTAAGATTTTCCTTGCACAACAGTTTTTTTTTTTTTTTTTTTGAATTGCTTGTGTTTGCTGACTTGTATTCGGCCCTCTCACTTCTCTCTTTTGAATACTTCTGGAACTAAACATGATTCTGCTGCTATTCATGAGTCACTTTTCGTCCAGTATGTTGATTCGGTAATTGTCAATTGACCTTTACTGAATTTCGTATCAAATAAGATGTGATCATAAATATGTTCTCAAGTTTTTTGTTGTTGTTGTTGAGCAGATGTACAATATATAAAATAAGTATATCTTGTCCCCGCTATTTATGGCTTTCTCATAGAACTAGGAAAATTTACCTATACTTCCATTCTTATATATGTTTGTGGGTCTGATCCTGATCCATCTGGGCATGAATTCCAAGCTGTAAGTATCAAGCTGAATTCAACTCTCTAGGCATGAACAACTTGGGGTTCTGATACTTCCATTCTTACAGATTTTCTGGACACAGTTGTTCGTATGGGTGGGGTTCCTAACCCATGTGGAAACATAGTGGATTGCGACGAGCGTCATCAGGGTGTTGGAAAAGCTCGGGGAGTCAAAGGCGACAAAGGTAGCATGATCTGAGCGCGCACATAGATTTGGACAAAGTTGTATCAGTGCCAGAGGTATACCGCCGCCGGTGTACTGCCGGTACACTAGTAATACGTGGTTTTGTTCCAGAACGGTTCTGGCAGAAAGTATCTACTTTTAGGTATACCAACAGTATACTTGTGTCGGGACAAAAAGGTAAATTTGGATGTTTTATTAATACCGTTGGATCAAAATTGATGGTCCAAATCTTTTCAAGATTGGGGTGGTTTAAATAGAAATTTTATAACCCTAATCCCGATACATTACAATCGAAGGAGAGTTTTCTTGAGGGTGCAGTTCTTCAACCAAGAGGAAGATGGTTTCGGAGTTTTATAAAATTATTTGAAAAGAGATCGTTTCAGAAAGTTCTACATCGGTTCTTCCTCATCATTTCTTCTTTAGTAATCTTTCACTTTCTTCTTGTGAGTTCTAGGAATGGTTCTCCATTACGGATTACTTAAGTGAGTTCTAGGGCATGGTTGACCAGTTATTTTCTATGTAGGGGTGAGTATTCGGTTTATTCGGTTCCAACCGAACCGAATAACCGAAAACCGAATTGGACCGAAACCGAACAAGCAAAACCGAACCGAATTGGTCAATAACTGAACCGAACCGAACCGAATTAAATCGGTTCGGTTTTCGGTTTATTGATTTTTGGGTTTATTTGTGTTTTTTTTGTTAATATATATATTAATAACTAAATATACCTAGATATATTTATTATATACCTATAGTATATACCTCTCTCTCTCTCTCTCTCTATATATATATATATATATATATATATATTATATAATAGGTATATATATATATATATACCTATATAAACTAATACCTATATATATATATATATATATATATATATATATATATAAACTAAATTTTCTTATTCGGTTTTCGGTTTTGGACCGAAACCGAAACCGAATAAAAAATTTAGTATTTTCAAAACCGAAATCGAACTGATTTTTTTTAAAACCGAACCGAATCTCTTAATCGGTTCGGTTTTCGGTTCAAAACCGAATAATGCTCACCCCTACTTCTATGGGAGTAAAGTTCGACAACGAGGTACATGAGATTCTTTTACTATGTACTTTGCTAGACTCGTGGAAGACCGTACGAGTGTCCATGATCGCTTCTACTCCATAAGACGTAGTCAGTCTGTAATTTGCCAAGAACATGGTGTTGAATGAAGAAATACGAAGAAAATCTCAAGGCACTTCATCTATATCTAATTCAGAGGTTCTTGTTTCGGAGAGTCGATGAAGAGTAAAAGCAATGGGTCCAAGCGGTGACAGGGACAAGAGCAGAGGAAAGTTCATGGTTCAGTACGAGGACACTGAATATTATTATGGGGCTATATCAAGCGAAACAATTTCGCTTGGAAGAGAGAGAAGAAGGACGATAAAGGGAAGCATAGTAAAATTACTACAAGGACCGTCTCAGCGTATGGAGACGATGTCATTATTATGGGTGATGAAGTTATTAATGAACCTCGCATGCGATAATAATTCATGGCTGGTGGACTCAGGGACTTCAGCGCACATCTTGCAACATGGCACTGTTTGCCACATACACAACAAAAGACTGTGAATTATTGAAGATGAGCAACAAAAAGTGTCAAAGCCGATTGCCATTGGAGATGTGCATTTGAAGACTAATATGGAAGAAATTATTGTGCTCAGAGATGTTCGTAATGTCCCCGACATGCGTTTCAACTAGATGTCGATTGGAAGGTTGGATGGTGAAGAATTCTTCAATCTCTTTGAGAATGATTAATGGAATCTTTCTAGAAGTTTGATGGTGATTGATAGAGAAAGCAAGAAGTCTGATCTCTACTATATAGAAGGGAGAACACAAAGGACACATGAGGTGAATGCAGTTAGTGAAGCATCTACTGATTTGTGGCACAAGCGGTTCAGCTATATCAGCAACAAATGAATCATGAATACTTAGTGAACAAGAAGGTGTCCAGCAATAAAGTTCACAAAATTGGAGAAGTGCATGTACTACATGACTGGAAAGCAATATAGGGTATCTTTCTAAAGTCAACAAACTTCAAGGAAGTAGGCGCTGCTCGAGCCGATTCATATGTGATCCAATGAAGGTCAAATCTATTAGTGGTGCTTCTTATTTTGTAAAGTTTATCAATAAAAAGTTTAGGTCTATGTTATAAAGACCAAGGATCACGTGCTACCAACTTTCAAGGAATTTCATGCTTCCATTGAAAGGGAGACAGGCAAGAAATTAAAGTGTGTTCGGTTCGATAATGGCACAAATATATTGGTCCCTTTGATGCTTGTTGAAAAGAACAATTGATTCAATACTAGAAGTCTCTGCCAAAGATGCCTCAGCTCAAAGACATAATAGAGCGTATAAATAGGGATACTGATGGAGCATGTATGATATTTTCTCTCAGAGGCAAACTTGTCGAGCTGTTATTTTTTTAACAAATTTTCTCATGTGATTAATTTGCCTCCTAGCTAGTGCTCATTTATAGAGTGATGTGCCTGACAAAGTATGGTACGAAAATAAGCCGTTATATAGTCACCTATGGGTCTTTGGTTGTAAGGTCTTCGTACATATGTATTGAAGGATAAGAGGTCTAAACTTGAGCCGAAGATGATGCAGTATATTTTTGTCGGCTATAGTCATGATGAGTTCAGGTATAGACACTACGATCCAGTAGAAATAAATCTTATTAAAAGCCAGGATATGATATTCGTCGAGCATTAAACCATGACCAACACTCAGGATTCCAAGATGCCTTCTGAGGCTGAGGATTTGCATGAGTTAGATCCATTTCGCTTGGGATACTAAGAGATTATAAATACGGGAGAGCCAATACATTAAGTTGCTCCCAATATTGGTCATCGGCCTGATGATGGTGATCAAGATGACCCTTAGGAGGATAGGCATACCCAAGAGGTAGTTCCTGAAGGGGATGAGGTTGTCGGTGCACAGCCAACACCAGAGGTTTTGTTGAGAAGAAGCACGAGAGAACGTCCACCATCCACGAGGTACTCGTCAAATGAGTATGTTCTTTTGATTGACGGGAGAAAATCCAAAAAATTTCTAGAGGCAATGGAAGACAAAAATAGGCAAAAGTGGATGCAGGTCATACAAGAGGATGAGTTTCCTACAGACCAATTCCATATGAGCTGGTGTGGTTGCCAAAGGGTAAGAAGACTTTAAAAATCGGTGGGTGTTCAGAATGAAGCAGACATAAGCTGCTACACATCCTTGATACAAAGCGAGGATGGTAGTCAAAGGCTACAGTCAGCGAAAGGGCATGTATTTTGATGAGATCTTCATGTTGGTCGTCAAGTTGTCATCTATCGAGTGGTACTAGGTATAGCAGCCAATTTTGATACAGAGATTAAGCAGGTGGATGTCAAGATGGCGTCCCTCTACTGTAATTTAGAGGAGAAATTATACATGGAGTAGCCCAAGGGTTTCTGTAAGAAGGACAAGTCGCATCTGGACACTCGATTGAAGAAAAATCTGTATGGTCTGAAGCAAGCTCCACAGTAGTGGTGCAGAAAGTTCAAGTTGTTTATAGGGGAGCATGGTCATGCCCGTATGACATCGGAGCATTGTGTCTTTATGAAGTATTTTCCTGAAGATGATTCATCATTTTACTTGCTCTATATAGATGATATGTTGTTGGTGGAACGAAATGCCACCAAGATAGCGGAGTTAAATCACCAACTTGGCACGACCTTCTTTATGAAGGACTTGGCACAATGAAGACTATTCCTGGAATAGAGATTTTTCAAGATGTGGACCTCCAAGTTTCTTTTTATCACAAGAGAAGTATATTCGCCGAGTACTTCAATATTTTGGGATGGACAAATCGAAGAATGTAAGCACCCCCTGTAGCTCATTTCAAGCTCACTAGGGAGCAGTGTCCACCGACCAAGGACAAAAATGAAGATATGGAGCGAGTTCCATATGCTTTAGCAGTGGGAAGTCTCATGTATGTTATGATGTGTATAAGGCATATATTATTCATATAGTCGATATTATTAGCATGTATCTTTCAAATCCGGGGGATACATTGAAGGACGATCAAATGGATCCTTCGTTATCTTTTATTTGGGAGTGATGGACCAAAGCTGGTTGGTTATACTGACATTGATATGTCTAGAAATGTGGATACTAGGAGATCGACTTTGGACTATGTTATGATGTTCGCTGGTGGAGAAGTTTCGTGGCAATCGTGGATGCAAAAGTGTGTTACCTTGTCTACGACAGAGGCAAAGTTTATTGCAGCAACGGAGGCTTACAAGCAGTTGTTGTAGATGAAGAATTGTAAAGCTTCTTCCCGCTGGATTATAGAGTTTATAGTCGAACTCATCACTACCATATCCGGTAAAGATGAACTTCCTCGTCTTCGCCTCAAGCTTGGTCCCCTCATGCTTTGGTATATGCAGGAAGGCCTTACATCCAGACCCTCATAGGCTACCATATGATGACTCCTCATTGTACCATATTTTATTTAGGTACATAAGGAGAAATGTTAATATATGAGTTGTAGTATAAAGATACTCTCCCTAATAACTGCTCAACAACTTTGTTTTTAACAACAAGTACCACACCCTCTCCATTAGCGCCTGGTTTATCTGTTCTACTATACTATTGAGTTGGGCATCTTAGGCGAAGTCTTTTGGTATCGTAACTATTGCTCTTTGCATTAAGCATCAAATGGACCTATGTACTCACCTCCATTGTCGGGGCAGACATAGTTCACCTTCCTACCAATTTTTCAATCAACAAAGGCCTGAAATTTGAAAGTATTCAACACCTAACCATCGATCTTTATAGCATAGACCGAAAGATTCATGGAACAATCATCAATAAGGTTACGAAGAAGCACCACTATTTTTTATATATATCTTTAATGGACCAAAAATGTCTGAGTAAATCAACTCAAACAACACCGCCTTCCTCGAATATGGGTGACTCTGAAATGACAACTTGTGTTGCTTTGCAACCATATAGTACAAACATCCCTCCAACTTTGCAAGCTTCATTGGGAGCACCTTCATGTTCGCAAGGTAGCTTATCACTTTCTCGCTAATATGACTAATCCACTTATGTCATAGCTCGGTAACACATCACTAACTACGTCGACCTCCTGTGTACTATGTGCGTTAAGTGACTGGATCTCTTGCTTCTCCTGGCAGTAACCAACATTCTTGAAGAGTTCCTAAAGAGAATTAAGAACCCTTTCTAATCCAGCTTGCTAACTGATACGAGATTAAAGTGGATGTCAACGATGTGATGAACTCCCATGAGAACAAATGTAGCTTCTATATTGGTCTCAAGTGGACAACTCCAATGACACTCTCTCTTGACATACCTACGTTTCCCATCTTTAACACTTCACAACCACATGTCGTCTAAGTGGCAAATATTCATATTGTGAGATACGTGCACGGAAGCCCCGAGTCCACCAGCCAAATGTTATCATCGCAGTCTGGCTTCAAAGTCACCTTATCACCTACAATAATAATGTCACATCTATGTACTGACATTGCTACTATTGTGTTCTTATCATGCTTTCCCTTATTACGTTTTTTCTCTCTTCCACGTAAAGCAATTTTTTTAAATTTTCTTTCTACCACAATGATAGACTTCGAAGGGTTTGTACCAACCCTTGGACTTTTCTATGTTATTTTGTTGGTCGTCTAAATCCATATTTTCCTCATTTTCTTGCTCTTTGACACTAATACTAACACTTCCAACTGTGATGATGAATATATGCCAGTATCTCGTCATTCAACGACCTAATTTTAGCAAAGTCTAGATTCACAACATCGTCAGGAGCAAAATTGATCTAGATAACCCTATGATTTCCCACGTTTTAGCCAAGTACCTGTCACCCCCATTTCCTGTATTTCGTATTTATGCTCGTATTTGATTTTTGGCACGTATTTTATTTTCTCGACTTGCGGATTTTGGTTCTCGTAAATGGATTTTGGACCATGGCTTGGTTTTATTTTGTGAAAGTTGGTTTAGTTTGGTTCATCATGAATGGAACACCTTAACCTACACTCCTCCCTCAACACACCACAACTCCCCCACTTTATAACACCATCTACTTTTCTCTCTCTCTTTTTCTCTCATTTATTTCTTACAAACTTCTTCTTCTTCCTTCTTCCACACAACTCCCCAACCAATAGGCAAGTGCACCTTGCCAACAAATAAGCACCCAATTTTATTTGTCCATTTGATAGATTAGGACATATAGATCAACATTAGAACTTGAAATTTTGTGATTTGGAGCTTTCATTCTTCTAGATCTAGGTTTTAACCATTTTCGGAAATCCTTGGTTTTGATCTATTAAACTTTGATTTTTGCTTGTTTTGATGCTTCCATGTGGAAGAGAATTCAATTTTACTCAAGTTAGAACTTTGAAAATCTAGATTTGGTTTTGATTTGACAAAAATATGAAGAATTGAAGTTCTTGGTGTTTTTGGACTTGCTCTCGGCCAGGGAGAACAGCCCCCTGCCTTGCGCTTTTTAGCGCATGGCCGATTGCGCACCCCTGGCCTGTGCTCTTTAGCGCATGGCCGTTTGCGCAGTCACTTGGCCAGCGCCTTGTGCTGCGCTGGACTGCGCTGGCGCAAGCTAGCCATGCGCAATCCAGCCATGCGCAAAGTAACCCCTGCGCAATTCACTTCTGCGCAAACCGCTCCTGCGCAATTCACTTCTGCGCAACCCACCCTTGCGCAAACCACCCTTGTGCAAGGTAACCCCTGCGCAGTCTACCCTTGCGCAAGGTAACCCTTGCGCAAGACAACTCTTGCGCAGCTCTTCCATGCGCAGTACACACCCTGCGCAGACCTACCCCTGACCCCCTTGCACAACCTACTTGTCTATGATGAATTTGTCATTTCTTGATCTTGGCTCTTCTATAGTCCTATTTATATTAGTATTTTATTAGGTATTTTACGCCCATTTTATATCCTTACGCCTTTTGGCATGAACTTGATTTTGCTTAATATGTTTGGAATAACTATTGTACACAGCATGGTATGACAAGGAACTAGTATAACTTGACAGTGACCCGTAGTGGTGCACTCCTGACACGACCAACCTGACTTGATAGTGGCCCGTCGTGGCGCACCCCTGACAAGTACCCTGACATGATTTACCTTGATAACTTGATAGTGGCCCGTGGCGGCGCACTCTTGACTTGACTTGACTTGATAACTTGACTTGACTTGCCTTGACACCGTGGGTGTTCCTGCTTGCTTGTTTGCACAATCCACTTGTCTTGTCTTGCATCATGTCTAGGACGTGACTTCCTGGGTACCACGGCCAGGGACTCGCGCTAAATTGGATTAGGCTAATTATTAGATCAAACTAGAATATGGAGAATTCCCAGTCACAGGCAATCTCGTTATCTGGGCGCTTTAATAGACTTGTAGCTTGCCGACGAGTAGAGCACATTTCCAGCACACTGTCATGTGTTGCACCCTCTAAGTCACCTAAGGGTACATTTGTCTCCCGGGCGATGTATCCAACTATAACTCTCAACCCGCGGAAGGATAACTGGATGGTCTGCAGGGCTTGGGACTGGGAGTTTCTCACTTGCATCTTGTTAGTAATTAGGCTTGTGATAACCCTAGTTAGTTAAAGTAGTAAGCTATAGTACTTGCTTGGCCGATTGTGAATGAATGGTGTCCAGCCCTGTCTAAGTCTTGTCTAGCCTTGTACCTGGAACTCTTGATCATGATTGTTTTACTTATCTCTAACGATAAATGGGTAGAGGCAGTGAGCTATTCAGGCGAAGGGTTACAATCTCGGTCCTTGTTTGGTTTAAGGATTGTAACCTGGCTCCCGGAATGGTTCCACGTCCCTAGTCGTTTATCGCCCTGTGTACTTCTATTACTTGTACTTTCCTTTATTCTTTATGTTCTGATATGCTGGCTTTTGTTCTTATTTGTGGCCTCCTTTGTGGCACTTGCTCTTTCTGGGGTTTGACCCAGCTGGTTTTGTGTGGCCAGATTTCGGAGCAGCTCCCGAGGATCTACCCAGCTTCCAGCCCAATGGTGAACACTAGACGGAACCCGGGCTACGAGTAGGTTTTCCCTTTTTGTTTCACCCACTTATATGTAAATTTATTCTTTTGAGGCGTTTAGCCGACGAGCACCTGTTAGCTCGATGCACATTTACTTACTGTCTGCCTACGGGCTGTAAACATGATTAACAAATCCTAGGGTTGATCATGTATGACTGAACTCTTGCTAGTCCTATCATTTTGTACGACTAGCTTCATGATCATCCAATATGTAATATTTGGGACGCCTTATATATATATATTTGATGCTCTAACATCTTGTAACTCTGTTAATTGCTTGAGATTGAGACAATAGGCTTGACCTTAAGAGACTGCTGGCTTGTAGTAAACCCTCATATCTAGACAGCCGTGACCGTATAGTTGAGATGTATTCTATTTCAATATACGTAGCTGGCTGTGTCTGTCCCCGCTCTCCAGTATTCTGGTTCTGGGGCGTGACACGGTTTAAGTGGTGGCCCATACAGGTCTTGTCAATCAAGAGATGTGAGGGATTACCGAATAGATGTCTCAATCAATATTCGCCCTTGATCTCTGCTCGTATCTTCAAATCCCTGAGATTCTTGACCTGATCACATGCTTGTATCATTGATCTGTCCTGGTCCTTTCCTTACTGTTCCCTATGTCGTCTTCTTCAGCGGCATTACTCCCGGACCTGCCAACCAGCCAGAGGGAGCTCGGCAAGCACCCCAGCGCCAGGAAGATCAAGCTCAGCACTCTGGAGTAGCCTCCCGAGTTATGCTTTCCGGAGGCTCAGAACCTCCAGTTCAGGCAGCTCCGTCCGTTCAACCAGCTAGACAGGATGAGGGACCTTTGGTAGGGCTTATCAGAGAACTGCTTGCATCCCAAGATCGTCGAGGCGACGCCTTGCACCAGGAAGTTCATGATACACTAAACCGAGGAGGTCCCCAAGGGAATCAGGCGGCCAACAGTTTCAAGCGCTTGAACCCTCCCTTCTTTGACGGCAGTGAAGATGCGATTGCCGCAGACGCTTGGCTTCAGGATACCGAGGTGGTTCTAGAAGCAGCTAGGACACCTGAGAATGAGAAGGTGGCCGTGGTACGGCTACAGTTGTTAGACTTGGCTCGCGATTGGTGGGCGGCTCAGGCCATGGGATTAGCAACACCAGTCACTTGGGCGACGTTCAGAGAGAGATTCCAGATAAAGTACTTCGATGCGGTGGCATGGTACGACCTGCAGACCCGGTTCACCAACTTGAAGCAAGGAGGCAGGACGGTCGATGGCTATGCGACCGAGTTTTCCAGGCTGAGTAGGTTCGCCCCCACCTTGGTGGCAACCGAATTCGATAGGGCCCAACGGTTCCAGCAGGGGCTGCATTTAGAGATATTATTGGCTGTCGAGCAGTTCGAGCACCAGACGTTCGATACAGTATTGAAGGCAGCGAGGAGGCATGAGTATACCTCCCGGAGAATTGTGGACAGGACCGGAGGCAGGAAGCGGTCCCACAACCAGATGCACCAATCTTCAGCTCCAGCCCCGGCAGCTAGGGGTATAACCATTGGAACTCCGAGGCGGGCGGCCTCAGTGACGTCGGTTCAGCATTCGACCCCGACGTACCCGCAGCAGCAGAAGCAGAAGCAGAAGCAGTCTTCCGCGGTGGGATGTTCTCATTGCGGGAAGCCGGGCCATGTAGTGGCAGAGTGTCGCAGGGCACAGGGATTGTGCCTGGCTTGCGGAGGAGCAGATCACAAGATAGGGACCTGCCCGAATAGGGGAGGTCCATCATCATCCAATCTTTCTAGTTCTTCGGTGAGAGGACCAGCCCCAGTTCCAGTCCAGCAACAGCAGCAACAGCAGTACCCGAGGCCATTGGCGCCCCAGGCCCAGGCCTTCCAGCAGCAGTTCACCCATGCTCCAGCACAGAACCGACAGAGGGGATTCCAGCAGAGGGGACCCGCAGCTAGAGGTCAGGCTATGATGATGACCATGGAAGAAGAAGTTGCACCAGGTGAGGTAGTGGCAGGTACTATTCTCGTCAACACCTTTCCAGCATCTGTATTATTTGATTCTGGTGCATCGCATTCATTCATGTCTGCACGATTCGCGACACGGATAGGATTGGAGCCCGAGTCATTATCAGTGAGGCTCAATATACTTACTGGTAATGGTCTTGTGGGAGTAGATCGAGTGTTTTCCTCGTGTCGGATCGTAGTTAGCGGTAGAGAATTCCCCGCTAGGCTCATAGAGTTCCCTATGGCAGACTATGATGTAGTCCTAGGCATGGATTGGTTGAGAAACCATTATGCTAGGATAGATTGCCATGTTGGCAGAGTTGTCTTTAGTATTCCCGGAGGGCCAGAGTTTTCATTTTCCAGAGGCGCCGTGGAGCCTTCTCCCCCAGTATTGCAGATGGCAGTAGCAGCAGCGCAGTTGCCCCGGATAGTTGAAGAGTTTCCAGATGTCTTCCCAGAGGAACTTCCAGGGATGCCACCAGAACGAGAGATCGAGTTCACCATTGACTTGATTCCCGGGACAGCACCAGTATCAGAGCGAGTCTACAGGATGGCGCCTTCAGAATTAGAGATTTTGTACAAGATGATTGAAGAACTTAGAACCAAGGGATTCATTCGTGCTAGTAGATCGCCTTGGGGAGCCCCGATGCTTCTTGTGAAAAAGAAGGATGGTACGTCTAGGCTATGTGTTGATTACCGTACCTTGAACTCAGTGACAATCAAGAACAGATACCCTCTTCCAAGGATAGATGACTTGTTTGATCAACTCAAGGGGGCTTCAGTTTTCTCGAAGATAGACTTACGGTCAGGATACCACCAGATCAGAGTCAGAGAGCAGGACATCCCGAAGACGGCGTTCAGATCTAGGTACGGGCATTGGGAGTTTCTAGTTATGCCCTTTGGAGCGACCAATGCGCCGGCAGTGTTCATGGACCTCATGAACCGTATTTTTATGCCTTACTTGGATCAGTTTGTGATAGTGTTCCTTGATGACATCCTGGTCTACAGCAAGAGTGAAGCAGAGCACGAGCAGCATCTCAGAGTTGTCCTCCAGATTCTCAGAGAACACCAGTTGTACGCCAAGTTCAGTAAATGCGAGTTCTGGCTCGATCGCATTTCTTACTTGGGTCACATCATTACCAGAGGAGGAGTGGAAGTGGATCCCCAGAAGATTGTAGCTATCGAGGCATGGACAGTACCCAGCTCAGTAGCAGAAGTTCGCAGCTTTCTTGGATTGGCCGGCTACTACCGGCGGTTCGTCTCTGATTTTATAAGGATTTTAGCGCCGATGACCCAGTTGACCCGCAAGGATGTACCGTTTGTTTGGACGGCAGAATGTCAGGAATCATTTGAGAAGTTGAAGCGAGGTTTGATAACGGCTCCCATTCTTACACTTCCAAATGGGACCGGAGGATTCACAGTTTACTGCGATGCTTCAGGCAGAGGATTGGGATGTGTTTTGATGCAGCATGGGAAGGTAATTGCTTATGCGTCACGTCAACTCCGTGATCATGAGAAGAATTACCCGACCCGACTTGGAGCTAGCAGCAGTAGTGTTTGCACTTAAGTTGTGGAGGCACTACTTGTACGGAGACAGAGTGGAGATATTCACTGATCATAAGAGCCTGAAGTATGTTTTCACCCAGAAGGATCTTAATATGCGGCAGAGAAGATGGCTCGAGCTACTTGTGGACTATGATGTGGACTTGCAGTATCATCCAGGGAAGGCCAACGTCGTAGCAGATGCGTTGAGCCGGAGTGCCGGAGTTTATTTCCTGACGGCGCAACTAGAGCTATTGGCAGATCTTCAGAAGATGGGAATTGAAGTGATTCTTCCTTCCAATGTGGCCTTGATGGCCAGCCTACAGATTCAGTCCACCATAGTTGAGAGGATCCGGACAGCACAGTTAACAGATTCCAAGATTCAGCGTCTCAGAGCAGAGTGCGAGGCAGGGAGAAGGCCAGAGTTATATATTCATGAGGATGATACACTTCGACACGGCACGCGTCTTTATGTGCTTAGTATTGTATGATTGTATTGTATGATTGTATGATTGAACTGCTTAGTGTAGCTTGTCTGTGCTTAGTATAGCTTGTCGTGGCAATCTCTAGCTCCTTGATTAAATTCCGAGGACGGAATTCTTTGAAGGTGGGTAGAGTTGTCACCCCCATTTTCTGTATTTCGTATTTATGCTCGTATTTGATTTTTGGCACGTATTTTATTTCTCGACTTGCGGATTTTGGTTCTCGTAAATGGATTTTGGACCATGGCTTGGTTTTATTTTGTGAAAGTTGGTTTAGTTTGGTTCATCATGAATGGAACACCTTAACCTACACTCCTCCCTCAACACACCACAACTCCCCCACTTTATAACACCACCTACTTTCTCTCTCCTCTTTATTCTCTCATTTATTTCTTACAAACTTCTTCTTCTTCCTTCTTCCACACAACTCCCCAACCAATAGGCAAGTGCACCTTGCCAACAAATAAGCACCCAATTTTATTTGTCCATTTGATAGATTAGGACATATAGATCAACATTAGAACTTGGAATTTTGTGATTTGGAGCTTTCATTCTTCTAGATCTAGGTTTTAACCATTTTTAGAAATCCTTGGTTTTGATCTATTAAACTTTGATTTTTGCTTGTTTGATGCTTCCATGTGGAAGAGAATTCAATTTTACTCAAGTTAGAACTTTGAAAATCTAGATTTGGTTTTGATTTGACAAAAATATGAAGAATTGAAGTTCTTGGTGTTTTTGGACTTGCTCTCGACCAGGGAGAACAGCCCCCTGCCTTGCGCTTTTTAGCGCATGGCCGATTGCGCACCCCTGGCCTGTGCTCTTTAGCGCATGGCCGTTTGCGCAGTCACTTGGCCAGCGCCTTGCGCTGCGCTGGACTGCGCTGGCGTAAGCTAGCCATGCGTAATCCAGCCATGCGCAAAGTAACCCCTGCGCAATTCACTTCTGCGCAAACCGCTCCTGCGCAATTCACTTCTGCGCAACCCACCCTTGCGCAAACCACCCTTGCGCAAGGTAACCCCTGCGCAGTCTACCCTTGCGCAAGGTAACCCTTGCGCAAGACAACTCTTGCGCAGCTCTTCCATGCGCAGTACACACCCTGCGCAGACCTACCCCTGACCCCCTTGCACAACCTACTTGTCTATGATGAATTTGTCATTTCTTGATCTTGGCTCTTCTATAGTCCTATTTTATATTAGTATTTTATTAGGTATTTTACGCCCATTTTATATCCTTACGCCTTTTGGCATGAACTTGATTTTGCTTAATATGTTTGGAATAACTATTGTACACAGCATGGTGTGAAACCCATTATTTTATTATTAATTATTTAATAGTGTTTTATTAGTATTTCAAAAATTATTATTATATTAAATAATTTTGGGTGAAAAAGAATTTTGAAAAATATTAATAAACTTGGATTTTTGATTTTCGGATCCAGACCCGAGTCCGAGCCCAGACCCAGGCCCGAGCCCTATTTCCTTCTTAATCTGATTTTGACTTGGTTATTAATTAAATAAAAATAAAAAAAAAAATAATAAATTTGGGCTGGTCCCGTAGGACCAACATCTACTAACTCACACACATTGGCAAAACCCCCTCATTTCCGTAACTCCCCAACTTAATTCCCATCTCCTTATAACTCCCCATTCCATCAACTCCTCCCTATTTACTCACACATTCACCACTCTTTTTCCCCTTCCAGTAACCCCCACTACCCCTTTATTTACTCCAACCATCCTCCCACCTCTTCACAGAAGTTGGTAGAGAGTTAAATTTCTCATCTCTTCTCTCTCTCTCTTTCCCTCTTTCACTGGAGAGGGAAAACCCTCAAACCCGAGCACTGTGACCCGCGGCCGAGCCCCCACCGGCGAGTTCCCCGAGGCCAGCGCTCTCGGCCCCCCCGAGCTCGCGCCGAGCGTTCCCGAGCCCCGCCGCTGTTCCCCCGAGCCCCTCTCCGGCGAGGCTCCACCGCGCCGCCACCGCTCCCTCCGCGCGGCTTCACCGCCGCGCCGCCCTCTCCCGCCCAGGCACAACCCCCTTTCTCCGAGGGTTTCCCGAGGCTGCCGCCTTGCTCCGGCCGGATCCGTCCGTGGCCGAGCCACCGCGCCCCTTGCTCCGGCGATCCTCTCCGCCACCCCGCCCCGTGGCCGAGCCCCTTTGTCCCGCACCGCCGTCCAGTCGGCGGATCTCCCCTGTGACCGCGATCCCCTCCGCGCCCCGCTGTCAGAACCCGACCCCGTCGCTGTCCAGCACCCTTTCTGTGGATTTCCCCGCTGTCCGTGGATTTTCCCGCGGTTCGGATCTTCGTCCTGCTGTCGACTTAGTTCGGATTCCTTTCCCGAGTTTTTCCTGCGGCTCCCCGCCAACGGAAACTGGTAATTTCTGATAATCAGAGTAGTTCGTCCCTCCCGTGAGTCAATGATGATAGATCGGTCCCCCGGTTCCCTCTCGGGAATCCGGATAGCTGCGTTTTATATTTCGATTAGCTGCGTTAGTTTGATTTCCTGTGTTTTACTTGCTGGGTTGGCGTGAATTGGTTGGTATTGGAATTCCCGGATATTTCGAAAATTATTCGGTGGATTGGAATTAATTCTGTGGTGTTGGAATTATTTTGGCGGATATTTCTGTGGACTATTTGGGTTGGAAATGGGTTTCCCTGGTTTGGGACATTTTGCAGGAGTTGTTGGCGCACTTCCCAGTTCTTGGGTTTGTCCCGGAATAGAGGAAGTGCTGCCCAATTTTTACAAAATTATATTTTTATTGATTTCAAAACCGGCTTTCGAAAATGATTTATAAAACCGATTTTCGGGCGACGACCGTACCGGTCTGTGGGCCCCGGCGAAATGCAAACGCACCGGTCCGACCGGACGTTGAGGCATAAACCGAATTTGAGGAAATGGACCGAGTCTGAGACTCCTAGCTTTCTTTAAATTATTATTTTATTTTTTAGGCTAAATATTATAGTCATTTAAATTCTACATTTTATTTAATTCAGTCATTTTCTTATTTAATGTAAAAGAAAGATGTATCGGGCATAAGCCCACCCTAGGACCAGTAGCTGTGCCCATGTATTTGTGTAGCGTAGTTTGTTTTCTTTTCTTTTCTGGTGGATGTAAATTTGGGTGGTTTGGATTGATTTCATATTCGTAGTTAGGACGTAATTTACGGCTTAAATACGAGTTTAGCTAAATAAATAAAATATTATTAATTCACTGTTTGTCACTAAAAGAAACTGTATTTTATATACATATTATGAAAACACAAAGTTTTCCAAAATTGTAATCGATTCTCGTGATTTTCCAAATAATCCAATTAACCGGTTAATCAACGCACGTAGTTGCGACGTAATCGTTAGCTGTAAATAAATACAACTTAAAACCTGACTAGGACAGGTCTACTAGATATTGCAACTAGCACACTTAGTCTGGTTATTCAAGGATCTAAGTCGAGTTCTCAACTGTAGGAACTCGAAGTTACAACTGACGTTCCTCTTCGGTACCGACTCGTCTATCCAGTCATTCTAAAACAAAGGCAAGTGCAGTTATGTCTATTTGGTAATTTATCTAGTAATTGTTTTATTGCAATTTTAAACCACATTGCTACACGGAACTCTCTCCTAGAGTTCGAATATTGACTCATTGATTGAATCTGATTGACTCGGGATATTGGGGGAGTAGTGTAGCGTCTATGACCAATACCCCTATATTGCATCATTGATTGTGCGAGCTGATTCCTCCTATACACGAGGATAGGCCGGACCGTATCATTAGGATATAATTGAATCATCCCAAGCCGGTCATAGTTCGTTACCTACTCAAATCACATTGTTTTCAATTGTAGAATTGTGAAAAATATTGTTAAAGTATTTCAAATTGTTTAACATTGCAAATTTCAAATTATTATTTGAATTATTGGATATTCGTAATTGTACTTTGCTCCCTCCTGACTGGAGACCCAACATTTTAGGTATCACTGATGAGGCTTTGTTACGCGATCCCAAGACGAGGAATTCGAGATTGCTGAGCTGTTTGCCTAGAGTTTTCTTTTATTCATTATGTATAAAAAAAATGGTTTAAGTTGTATCTTTTATTTCATGTAAAAGTTTAATAAAGTTTTAAATTTTCGAATGTTGAGTTGTGACAAATATAGTGTTGTTGTATGGTTACCTGCTACTGAACAGCTTACTGCCGCCGTCTCAACAACGGTGCAGGCTGGGCATGATCCGATTCGACCCAAGCAATTGGGACCGGGTCGTGACATGTTTTTAGTGGTGGCCCATACAGGTCTGAACAACAACTTAGGAAAACATACCTAGAAACAATTAGAACACTAGAACATTAATTTGTCACAACATAGGACCGAAATATATTATAAATAATATTTTTGCTTGATTATAGACCGGTAGGCTACCTTGCTTATGTGTGCGTCCTAAACCTTCCAGAGAATGACCGTTGACCAAATCCTGCTGGCGATGAGGTGTTATCTCCGGATCATACCCATCTCCTCAACCAAAGCCCAGGGTCTTTTCCCTCGCGGCTGTTTGACCGTCCTCATAATGCATCCAGTGAAGTTTTTTCTACACTGGCGAATCCTACCTCATCTCAAACTGAATTGCATTTCCTTGGTGGAGTATTCATTTTTGTTGCTCCACCAGTACCAGCAAACACCTTCCAAATGGTTACCCTATTTTAAGAAATCATGGAGATCCAGAAAGCACAAGTTGAAGCCCAGCAGGAACAGAAGAATATCACGAGAGAAGACATGAAGAACGTCATGATGTAGCCTTAGTTATCTCCAACCAAGTTAGAGCAGAACTTTTGTCCTAGGAAGGATACCCTTGAATCTAGAAGATATTTGGGGTCCCATCAAGTACTCTACTTTTCGGCAGCCTTGTCATAAGAAGCTTTGGGCTTGTAACTATTGCAAGAGGCCTGATCATCAGGCCGTTAGTTGCCGCAAGAGATTGGGACAATGTTTGACATGTGGATCTGCTGAACATCGGGTAAAGGACTGCCCTTATCTGTTTATCAAGCCAGAGCTCATAGGCCAGCAACACCTGTTAGGCCACAATCTAAGGACCCTCTTCCTATCCAGCAGACCCTGCCCCTTACAATAAGGCATGATTCAGACTCGAAGATCATAGAAGATGAAGGACCAGATCGATGAACTGAAGGCTTTAGGATTTATTCAGAGTGGAACTTTACCTTAGGAGCATCTATCTTGTATATGCCCCAGAAGGATGGAACAATGGATGTGCATCAAATTATCAGACACTAAAGAACAAGTACCCTCTGCCCGGATCGAGGATCTGTTTGATCTGTTTGTGTGAAGTTAGGGTATTTCGAAGTTTGACTTAAGATTTGACTACCATCAAACCAAAGTCAGGAAAGAGGACATTTCCAAAGGCGGCGTTCAAACATCAAGTATGGGTAGTTTTCTTTGGTCAGGACGTTAGACTGACAAGTGCTTCTGCTATGTTCATGAATCTCATGAACAGATCTTTCATGAGTATTTGAGTCAGTTCATCTTCTCCATAGATAACATTCTGATATATTGGAAGATTGAAGAAGAGCATGAAGAACACCTGAGGAAGTTTTGGAACTTTGAGGAAAAAGAAGTTTTATGGTAATTATCTGAACGTAGATTTTGACAAGGTGGACTTTTGGCCATGTGGTCAAGAGAAGAAATTTCGATGGAAGATAGCTGTTGTTGAAGAGTGGTATACCCCAAGTTCAATTCGAAAGATCCTTGAACTTGGCCGGCTACTATCAGAAGTTCGTGCAGAATTTTCGCCAAGATTGCTGAGTCAATGACGAAGCTCACTTGGAAGAATGAAGAGTTCATTCTGAACGAAAGTTTGCCATGCGGCATTGAGGAGCTGAAGAAGAGACTTACCACTACACCAATCCTTGCGCTACCCGCAGGAACCGGTGGGTTCTCAATTTACAGTAATGCCTCTGGAAAAGGACTGGGTTGTGTTCTTCAACAACATGGGAAAGTAATTGCTTACACGTGTAGACAACTACAGACTCATGAGAGAATCATCCCACGCCTAATTTGGAATTTGCTGCAATTATCTTTACTTTGAAACTATGGAAACATGATTTTTATGGAAAGGGAGTGAAAACTTATACGGACTACAAAAGTCTGAAATATGTCTTCACTCAGAAAGGGCTGAATGTTAGACTAGAAAGCTGGCTGAAGCAGATGAAGGATTTCAAAATCAACCTGCAGTACCTTTCAGGTAAGGCTAATGTGGTCGCTGATGCACTTGGTCGATACTGATGGCGAAGTTCTTAACCAAAGGACTAACACCTACTAGAAGACATCAAGAAGTTTGGACTGGAGGTTACACTACCTGGAGATAGAAGGACGGAGCTGGATACTGATTCAGTATTTATGAAGTTCGAAGCTGAAGAAAAAAAAATCAAATCAAGAGGACGTAGTTTTAAAACAAGACACTTTGCAGGCTTAGAGATCAAATGTTGGCTGGAACACTTGAGGGTTCTAACTCTGAAGAATGGTACGAGATTTTGCGTATCGGCTGACAAACGGAGGAACAAGTTGATGAAAGAAATACACCAGTCGCAGTATTCCATAAATTCAGGAGATGATAAGATGTATCGGAA
Organism: Iris pallida; assembly: GCA_029216955.1. Lineage (NCBI taxonomy): Eukaryota > Viridiplantae > Streptophyta > Magnoliopsida > Asparagales > Iridaceae > Iris > Iris pallida. Next base: position 28,507 of record JANAVB010005253.1, read on the forward strand.
TATGCCTCCATTAATTGGTGTTATGGAATAAAGAAGGATAATTCCAGGTATGAGAATTAGATGTGAATTTGTCACATGAGAAATTAGCAAGAGAACAACAAGCTTGTTGGAGCCGCTGGACCATTCAGAATGGAAGTAGAAGCATATAACAATGAACTTTGAGTAAGGATTGCCTTGTTCCCAAGGAGGGAAGGGCACCAATTGGATTATAATGAACCGACTGACTAAGTCAGCACACTTTAATTTCCTTCAAGTTGGTTTATCCACTAAGAAGTGGGCAGCATTGTATGAGAAGCACATCTACCAGATTCATGGAGTACCGCGGGGCAAGCAATCAGAGAGGTCAATCCAGACGCTTGAAGATGTTTGAGATGTTGCGTCTCGAAATTTGGTAGGTCTTGGGAAGACCAAATTGCATTTGGTGAAGTTTCTTCTACCAGAGGAACAATCAGTTTCGACGGAGCAGGAAATTGAGGCCAGCTCAGATGCTACACTTCGGATCCGAGTCACATTTTGGATAATTCAGAGTTCAAGTTTGGACTTAACCTTTCAGTGCCAGAGAAACCAGTTGCAAGCCTAGTCAGAGGTAAGAAGAAGATCAGAATTCGAGTCATCACTTATTTTCTTATCTTTTCGTTCTAAACTTGACTGATGCTGACGAAGTTAGCCTAGTTTTGCAAGCTATTTTTGTCAAGCTTGATCATGACGGTATTTTATTGGGTGCACCCACTAATATATTGTCTAATCAGGACCAGGTGCATGATGGTCTGATCAACCTCGTGTACTTTGGTTCGCTTTTGTATTCTTTCTGCATGGATGATATCATAAATAAATTTTTTTTTCCCTCAACCGTCTCATCCATGACTGCCTTGGAAATCCTTATAGTTGGACTTGGGTTACGGGTGCAATACCTGTACCTATTTGTTTCTCCTACCTTGCCTTTTAAATTTCGAGGACGAAATTTTCTAAGGAGGGAAGATTGTGAAACCCATTATTTTATTATTAATTATTTAATAGTGTTTATTAGTATTTCGAAAATTATTATATATTAAATAATTTTGGGTGAAAAAGAATTTCGAAAAATATTAATAAACTTGGATTTTTGATTTTCGGATCCAGACCCGAGTCCGAGCCCAGACCCAGGCCCGAGCCCTATTTCCTTCTTAATCTGATTTTGACTTGGTTATTAATTAAAAAAAATAAAAAAAATAATAATAAATTTGGGCTGGTCCCGTAGGACCAGCATCTACTAACTCACACACATTGGCAAAACCCCCTCATTTCCGTAACTCCCCAACTTAATTCCCATCTCCTTATAACTCCCCATTCCATCAACTCCTCCTATTACTCACACATTCACCACTCCTTTTCCCCCTTCCAGTAACCCCCCACTACCCCTTTATTTACTCCAACCATCCTCCCACCTCTTCACAGAAGTTGGTAGAGAGTTAAAATTTCTCATCTCTTCTTCTCTCTCTCTCTTTCCCTCTTTCACTGGAAGGGAAAACCCTCAAACCCGAGCGCTGTGACCCGCCGGCCGAGCCCCCACCGGCGAGTTCCCCGAGGCCAGCGCTCTCGCGCCCCTCCCGAGCTCGCGCCGAGCTTTCCCGAGCCCCGCCGCTGTTCCCCGAGCCCCTCTCCGGCGAGGCTCCACGCGCGCCACGCTCCCTACGCGCGGCCTTCACCGCCGGCGCCGCCCTCTCCGCCCGAGGCCAGCAACCCCTTTCCCCGAGGGTTTCCGAGGCTGCCGCCTTGCTCCGGCCGGATCGTCGTGGCCGAGCCACCGCGCCCCCTTGCTCCGGCGATCCTCTCCGCCACCGCCCGTGGCCGAGCCCTTTGTCCCGCGTCCGCCGTCCAGTCGGCGGATCTCCCCTGTGACCGCGATCCCCTCGCGCCCCGCTGTCAGAACCCTGACCCGTCGCTGTCCAGCACCCTTTCTGTGGATTTCCCCGCTGTCCGTGGACTTTTCCGCGGTTCGGATCTTCGTCCTGCTGCCGACTTAGTTCGGATTCCTTTCCCGAGTTTTTCCCCGGCTCCCCGCCAACGGAAACTGGTAATTTCTGATAATCAGAGTAGTTCGTCCCTCCCGTGAGTCAATGATGATAGATCGGTCCCCCGGTTCCCTCTCGGGAATCCGGATAGCTGCGTTTTATATTTCGATTAGCTGCGTTAGTTTGATTTCCTGTGTTTTACTTGCTGGGTTGGCGTGAATTGGTTGGTATTGGAATTCCCGGATATTTCGGAAATTATTCGGTGGATTGGAATTAATTCTGTGGTGTTGGAATTATTTTGGCGGATATTTCTGTGGACTATTTTGGGTTGGAAATGGGTTTCCCTGGTTTGGGACATTTTGCAGGAGTTGTTGGCGCACTTCCCAGTTCTTGGGTTTGTCCCGGAATAGAGAAGTGCTGCCCAATTTTTACAAAATTATATTTTTATTGATTTCAAAACCGGCTTTCGAAAATGATTTATAAAACCGATTTTCGGGCGACGACCGTACCGGTCTGTGGGCCCCGGCCCGCAAACCACCGGTCCGACCGACGTTGAGGCATAAACCGAATTTGAGAAAAGGACCGAGTCTGAGACTCCTAGCTTTCTTTAAATTATTATTTTATTTTTTAGGCTAAATATTATAGTCATTTAAATTCTGCATTTTATTTAATAATTCATCATTTTCTTATTTAATGTAAAAGAAAGATGTATCGGGCATAAGCCCACCCTAGGACCAGTAGCTGTGCCCATGTATTTGTGTAGCGTAGTTTGTTTTCTTTTCTTTTCTGGTGGATGTAAATTTGGGTGGTTTGGATTGATTTCATATTCGTAGTTAGGACGTAATTTACGGCTTAAATACGAGTTTAGCTAAAATAAATAAAATATTATTAATTTCTGTTTGTCACTAAAAGAAACTGTATTTTATAACATATTATGAAAACACAAAGTTTTCCAAAATTGTAATCGATTCTCGTGATTTTCCAAATAATCCAATTAACCGGTTAATCAACGCACGTAGTTGCGACGTAATCGTTAGCTGTAAATAAATACAACTTAAAACCTGACTAGGACAGGTCTACTAGAGATTGCAACTAGCACACTTAGTCTGGTTATTCAAGGATCTAAGTCGAGTTCTCAACTGTAGGAACTCGAAGTTACAACTGACGTTCCTCTTCGGTACCGACTCGTCTATCCAGTCATTCTAAAACAAAGGCAAGTGCAGTTATGTCTATTTGGTAATTTATCTAGTAATTGTTTTATTGCAATTTTAAACCACATTGCTACACGGAACTCTCTCCTAGAGTTCGAATATTGACTCATTGATTGAATCTGATTGACTCGGGATATTGGAGGAGTAGTGTAGCGTCTATGACCAATACCCCTATATTGCATCATTGATTGTGCGAGCTGATTCCTCCTATACACGAGGATAGGCCGGACCGTATCATTAGGATATAATTGAATCATCCCAAGCCGGTCATAGTTCGTTACCTACTCAAATCACATTGTTTTCAATTGTAGAATTGTGAAAAATATTGTTAAAGTATTTCAAATGTGTTTAACATTGCAAATTTCAAATTATTATTTGAATTATTGGATATTCGTAATTGTACTTTGCTCCCTCCTGACTGGAGACCCAACATTTTAGGTATCACTGATGAGGCTTTGTTACGCGATCCCAAGACGAGGAATTCGAGATTGCTGAGCTGTTTGTCTAGAGTTTTCTTTTATTCATGATGTATAAAAAAATGGTTTAAGTTGTATCTTTTATTTCATGTAAAAGTTTAATAAAGTTTTAAATTTTCGAATGTTGAGTTGTGACAAATATAGTGTTATGTATGGTTACCTGCTACTGAACAGCTTACTGCGCGCCGTCTCAATAACGGTGCAGGCTGGGCATGATCCGATTCGACCCAAGCAATTGGGACCGGGTCGTGACACATGGTATGACAAGGAACTAGTATAACTTGACAGTGACCCGTAGTGGTGCACTCCTGACACGACCAACCTGACTTGATAGTGGCCCGTCGTGGCGCACCCCTGACAAGTACCCTGACATGATTTACCTTGATAACTTGATAGTGGCCCGTGGCGGCGCACTCTTGACTTGACTTGACTTGATAACTTGACTTGACTTGCCTTGACACCGTGGTGTTCCTGCTTGTTTGTTTGCACAATCCACTTGTCTTGTCTTGCATCATGTCTAGGACGTGACTTCCTGGGTACCACGGCCAGGGACTCGCGCTAAATTGGATTAGGCTAATTATTAGATCAAACTAGAATATGGAGAATTCCCAGTCACAGGCAATCTCGTTATCTGGGCGCTTTAATGGACTTGTAGCTTGCCGACGAGTAGAGCACATTTTCAGCACACTGTCATGTGTTGCACCCTCTAAGTCACCTAAGGGTACATTTGTCTTCCGGACGATGTACCCAACTATAACTCTCAACCCGCGGAAGGATAACTGGATGGTCTGCAGGGCTTGGGACTGGGAGTTTCTCACTTGCATCTTGTTAGTAATTAGGCTTGTGATAACCCTAGTTAGTTAAAGTAGTAAGCCGTAGTACTTGCTTGGCCGATTGTGAATGAATGGTGTCCAGCCCTGTCTAAGTCTTGTCTAGCCTTGTACCTGGAACTCTTGATCATGATTGTTTTACTTATCTCTAACGATAAATGGGTAGAGGCAGTGAGCTATTCAGGCGAAGGGTTACAATTCGGTCCTTGTTTGGTTTAAGGATTGTAACCTGGCTCCCGGAATGGTTCCACGTCCCTAGTCGTTTATCGTCCTGTGTACTTCTATTACTTGTACTTTCCTTTATTCTTTATGTTCTGATATGCTGGCTTTTGTTCTTATTTGTGGCCTCCTTGTGGCACTTGCTCTTTCTGGGGTTTGATCCAGCTGGTTTTGTGTGGCCAGATTTCGGAGCAGCTCCCGAGGATCTACCCAGCTTCCAGCCCAATGGTGAACACTAGACGGAACCCGGACTACGAGGGTTTTCCTTTTTTGTTTCACCCACTTATATGTAAATTTTTCTTTTAAGGCGTTTAGCCGACGAGCACCTATTAGCTCGATGCACATTTACTTACTGTCTGCCTACGGGCTGTAAACATGATTAACAATCTTAGGGTTGATCATGTATGACTGAACTCTTGCTAGTCCTATCATTTTACGACTAGCTTCATGATCATCCAATATGTAATATTTGGGACGCCTTATATATATATATTTGATGCTCTAAAATCTTGTAACTCTGTTAATGCTGAGATTGAGAAATAGGCTTGACCTTAAGAGACTGCTGGCTTGTAGTAAACCCTCATATCTAGACAGCCGTGACCGTATAGTTGAGATGTATTCTATTTCAATATACGTAGCTGGCTGTGTCTGCCCCCGCTCTCCAGTATTCTGGTTCTGGGGCGTGACAGTACCCAACAACCAAAATCCTTGAATTTCATCGTTAAACTTGACCCCCATTGCTGCTAGCTGATCAACCATGCCTGGAATTCATTCACATGATTCGTAATCGACGTACCATCCTTTTTCTTTAGACAACTATATGTCGGATCAGAAATAATTTGTTGATGCTGGTCTTCTTAAGGGTATAAGGCCTAACTTCTCCTACGAAGTCCTCTCATGCATGGACTTCTCTTGTGATGAGATAGAATATACTTGTCATCAATGAACTACCTGATATTACCACAATTTGTAGATGCTCGAACTCCACTCTCATTGAATTTATCCTTGGGTTTCCCAGCTGCAAGCACTGGTAGATGCAATTTATTTACGAGAGGAAGATCCTTCATCTTACTTTGCCAATGGTGATAATTCGTGACATTTAGGTTCATCATACGAGCAGGTTTCTCATTCACTTTCCTCTCAGGCAATATGTCAAATACCTGACACCTCCAACTTTACGTTCTATCACCACTATTTTGGGATGGAAGCTTGAAAGTAGCGGAATTCAACTGTCCCGATTGATAGGAATTCGTGAGAATTAAAATAAATCAAAGAATCATGCAATACACAATCACAATACCAGAAAAGCAACAATTGCAAACATAATGAGTTTTTTTAGGAAATCTAGTGCAGGAGAAAACCACGGGACTTTTGGAGTCCAACCCAGAGAATCTTCCACTAATAGAATATAAGAAATAGGTCGACATCTACAGACTTCTCCCATTGATTCGAAACTGAATCCACCACAACTATATACTCAAAACGGAGAATGAGTATAGGTGGAGAATGAATAAGTTTTATCAAAGAACGAGAACTCGAAGATAATCTCTTCGAACGATCTCCCTGAAGTCCTAATTCTTCGATTTCCCAAATCACCTTTTCCAATCTCTTGAATGCACATTTGCACAAACTTTTCAATTTCTTATAGAACTTTTGGAGCTTTAGAAACCCCGTATAGCCTAAAAACCTTCCAAAAAAAACATCAATTCTGACGGTTGAGAAAAAAAAACCCGACCCAATAATTGTAACTGCGCAAGATCCAAAATTTCTACAGCTCCATTCGTCGCTAACGATTCTCCGAGCTTCTCAGACACATAGATGAAACTCGTCCCACTCCATGTTCTCCACATGGAGGAAAACCAACAAAAAAAGGATGTTGTGGCCTACAAATTTCAATAATGTGGAGGTCCTTGCAGAAGTTGCAATTCAAAATTTCTCGATGCTTATGAATCTCTTAGAGCATCATTAATAGATGGAGCTCAAAAATGCATCTTGAGGCCGTCCCAACTTTAAAATAATAAAATGTAGAATGAGTTAGATTTGTACGAGAATAGTAAAAAACTAAATCATGAGACCCAAATGAGATGAGTGGATGTTGACCCATGTGTCATATGTTTTCCTTTTTCAAAAACTAATATAAAATCTAGAATCTAGAAATTGAGACTCCGAATTGAGCCTTACTATTTTACAAATAAATTCCTACATTCTGAATGTAGAAATTCTGAGGCCAAAACTATAGCTCTTATGGTTGGGACGGGACCATCGTGGAATTCCAATTGAGCCTTGCTATCCTACAAAATAAATTCCTACATTCTGAATCTAGAATCATGACACTGTACTATGTGATTAATCTGAAGAATCAGAGGACAACTGGTCTGGTTGCTATAGGGCATACTATGTTCAGAGGTGGGTTAGCATTGGCAGGCCAACAGCAAGTAACAACACACTGGCCCAATTTACTGCTGATTGGGGGTATGCTGCTGGCTGCATAAAATTTGATGCCAACTTGGTATACTCGGCTGCATAGTTGCCCTAACCCATTTTTATGTTTAGAAAAAGGCATATCTCCCACAAAATATACTAGGCTGGGCTTGATCAGATCGGACAAACACAGTCTGGTCAGACTTTTCTGCCAAAATTTTGGCCTGATAGGTTCTATTTTCTACAATAGTAGATATTGAAGATCAAGACATGAAATTTTCATAAATTTGAAAGAAATTGTATTGAAAAATAATCTTTATGGAGTTAGAGATGCATCGATCCATTTTCCGGGTCCTAGATACGTAACCGTTGAAGATATGATCTCATTCTCACCACCTTATGGATCATTATTTGAATGCACAAGTAACTGTGGACAGCTAATTGTGGGTAGAGAGTACGGTTCGATAGGTGTTGCAAGAAGGAACAAAGATCCTGGAAGTTGAGAGAAGTAGAAGGCACGGTTGGAGTCGACTTAAATCTTGCTGAGGGTCTGTGACGATGGTTCTTTACCCCTCCCTAACCCCGAACTCAAGAAAAAGAAAATTGATAAATCTTAAAGTTTTGAGCCTTGATTATTTATATCTTGGTTCTTGATACTTATTAGTAGGTCGCATCTTTCCTGCTACTCTAGTCGAATCCACCTTGTAACTTCACAAAAATCTGATTCATGGTTATTTACTAGTAATTAGTTTTCTACTATTTGCTGACCAGATGTGTTAAGTATTTGTAAACATTTTCTATGGCTTAAAACGTATAAGAATAGTAGTTGTAGTTTTTTGGGTCTCAATAATACCTCGTAATGGTCGACGAGTTCTTGGAAGTAGGCATAGACCTTCTGGCAAGCGTCGGGGGTCCAGACGAACTCGTTGGTGGTGTCGAGCATGAGGGTGAGCTTGTCCATCTGGGTCTGGTCGAAGGCGTGGGTGACGGGGTCGATGTAGGCAGCATATATCCTGACGTGGCGGGTGACGCTGCTCAGCCACTGCCCTCCGTACTCTCTGCTCATGTTCTTGCTGCGTGCCATCGGCTGTTGCGGCAGCTGCTGTGCTGTTCTCGGCTGCTGCTGCTGCTGAGGAACGCCCTCCTCCTGCTTCGGTTCTTCTCCTTTTCCAGTAGCCCTTCTTCTTGTTGCTGCTGCTGCTGGACCACTATTCGATGTTGCTTCCTATGATTCCGCACTTCTTATTTGTAACCCACACTTTGCTGGAGAAAACCAGTCTGAGCGAGAAAGTTAGCAGAAGCCATTGTTTGGTTCCTATGGATTCTTTGCCTCTCTCCTTTGCTCTTTGTTTTTGACATCGCTTCCTCTTGGTGGTGATTTGGTGGTGGTTTTGTTTTTTTTGCTGCAATTTGTCGACGGTGTGGTGCAAGTTTTAAGCCCCGACCACACATCATCTTCTTTGGTTTGTGGATAAGGTTTTTTCATTGTGTGTGCTGTGGATACGATTGTCCCTCTCATCTATACTCCGTCCGGGCGCGAATTTTGAAATGACTTACTCTGAATATGTCAATATTGTGTCATTTTTTTTTCTTTCTTGAACCATGTTCCCTGTTGTTGCAATTAGTTACATCTAACTAGACAGGATTGTGATAACTAAATAGACAATTGTTCGAATTGTGGTAAGACAACTAGCTAGGAGGATCATGAGAGAAAAAAAAATTATAGAGACAAGATTTTGGTAGAAGAGAAGAATGGGAGAAGATAAATTTTAATAGCACCAAGCTTTTAATTTTCAGAAAATTTCATCCCTTGGGATGAAATTTCATATATTTGCGCTGAACGGGACGAGTTTGGAGAAATTTCAAACTCAGGGACACAACTCCAAGTGAGTTGGCGGTCCCTGATGATGACTCCAACTCACTTGGCGGCTTGGAGGGGGCCTCCAAGTCAGTTGGCGGCTCGGGGGGGGGGGGGCGCGCCTGGGCAGCTGCCAACAGCTACTTTTTTCTTCTTCTTTTTTCCCTTCTTCTTTTCTTTCTTCTTCTCCTTTTTCAACGGCTAGTTCTAACGGCTCTATTCAAATTCACCTATAAAAGCACATGAGAGCACTCAATCCTCACAACTCACTCCATATTACTCACTCTTCTTCCTATTACTCACCAGCACACATTGATCAAGTTCTCCATTCATCAAGTTCTCCAGCAGAAACTTCTGATCAATCTCTAGCAGTTGCCTCCTTCGATTATGAATCGTAGCGTAAGAATAATATGTTCGCACGGAGGTAACTTAAATGGGTTAGATTACGAAGGCGGAGAAACTCAAATATTTTCAGCTTATGAAAGTATTACTTTTGAAAATTTACGTAATCTTATTATTCAACGTTGTTATATTAATTACGAATTTATTTTGAAGTCTGTTTCTAATTGTAGATTTTTTTAATAGATAGTGATGAAGCATGCAATTATATTTTGAAGTTAATTCACAATCACGCTATGTAAATAGTTTTGTTATTCAAATAGCCACAACTTTTGATAACAGAAATAGTCAATATTTTGCGGGTGGTAGTTCTTCCCAACAAATTGTTCCATCTTTTCAACAAAATCAATCATCAGAAGAATTCGACGCTGATAATGATGATGAAGACGACGGAAACAGTGATGATTTAGTTGAAAATATGGAATATGACTTAGATGATAATATAGATAATGCTTCCACCCGTGAATTAGTTATCGGTCAAGAATTTTTTTTCTCGTTCTGAATTTAGAAGTTTTGTAAGTAATGTTGCAATTGAACATAATTTTAGTTGTTCAGCTAGTACTATGAACAATTCTCGTAAAATTATATATACTTGTGATCAACCAAACTGTAATTGGACAGTATACGTCAGATCCATTGGAAATGGAAACATAGTAAAAATAAGTACATTAGAAAGTCATCATTCCTGTTTTAGTGGGCTTACAATCGGACATCATCGATTAGCTAGTGCTGCATGGATTAAGAGCAGGATAATTGATACAATTAGAGATAATCAGTCGTATAGCGCATCACAGATAGTTAGAGTATTTAGAGAACATCGTGTACATATTACTTATTCCAAAGCATGGAGAGCCCGAGAGATGTCCTTAGCCGAAATAAATGGAAGTTATGTTGAGGCTTATGGTAGTCTTGAGGAGTACGGATTTAGAATTTTGGAGACAAATCCTGGTAGTATTTTTTTCTACAAACAGCAAAAGACAATAGCTTCCAAAGAATATATTTGTTTTAAGACGTGCATTGACAGTTTTTTAAGAGGTTGTTTACCGGTTATTAGTACTGATGCTATGTTTCTTTCATCTAAATATTAAAATATTTTATTTATTGCTTGTGCACATGATCCAAACTACCAGTTATATCCAATTGCATATGCTTTTGCTGAAGGTGAAAACACTGATTCTTGGTCTTGGTTTTTAAACGCGTTAAGAATTTCTTTTGAAAGTTCTTCTATAGAATGGAATAGGATTTCTTTCATTTCTGATAAGCAAAAAGGTTTAAATGCGATGCGTGTGTTTTTCTGGAATCATCCCATTTTTTTGTATTCAACATTTCAAACAGAACATGAAACAAATTGCGAGAGAAAAAACTTTTCAAAACTTATTAGATTCGCTTGCTAGATCATACAATTCGACAGATGCAGAACATTTGTTTGATATCATTAAAGCCGAGAACATGACATTGTATGGTTGGCTTACTGGTGTGAACGATAAAAATCGTCGTTTTGAATATTGGATTACAGTGTATGCTCCTTGTCCCAGATTCGATATTAACACTTCTAATCTTGATGAATGTTTTAACAATTGGATTAAGAAGTTACGTGATAAACTAATAACGACACTTCTCGATGGTATTAGAGCAAAGATTATCACACTTCATGAAAAGAATAGAAACGCTGCTGAAAAGATAGAAACAAGTTTTAGTCCGAAAATGTTGAAAACTATGGCTAATATTATCAAAGAAAGAACTCATTTAGAGATATTAGCATTTGATGGCTATACATATGAAGTGATGGATCGTGCAACAAGTAGAACATACGTTGTACGGTTAGACGATAGTTCTTGATATGTGGTAGATGGTATCATACTTATATTCCATGTATACATGTACGTTTTGTGTGTAGATATTGTAATTTTAATATTGAAAGATTTTATTATTCACTATTTTCAACTGCGAACTTACGAAATGTATATAAAGCAAAAATGGAACCAATTCCAGTACCCTACCAGATTCAAGCACCCTTGGTAAGAGAAGAAATGGGAGTACCATCGGTACGACGTAAAACCGGCAGACCAAAGAAGAATCGTATAAAATCTCGGAAAGAATCGACACGAGAACTTTGTTGGCTGTACATCTCCATACCTGGAAAATCAGCTGCTACTAAAGGCCCCCCTCCAGGGTAGTACTGAGTAGACCCCCCTCACCCACCGTAATACTGAGTAGATACCTCCCCAGGGTAGTACTGACTACTCTCCCCAGGGTAGTACTGACTACTCTCCCCAGCCTGGTACTGAGTAGATCCCTTCCCAGGGTAGTACTGAGTAAGTTCCTCTCCAGGAATTTCTTCAGCTTCCTCTTGCTGAGCAACCTTGTCCTCTCCAGCAGCGTTTCCTACGGTGTGAGTGTCTGTCGTACAACGCCTCTTGGATAATCTGGCGGGAGACGCGACTGTACTGGAGGCATCTCGGGGTCCCGTTTGTAGTGCCCCGTCCCGCTCAGTCAATCGGAGGAATAGGAACGCCGACAGCGTTCGAACTTAGCCTTGCAACGGCTACTCGGAGATATCGCTCGGTCGAGGCGATCGCTCGCTCAGGTGGGGTAGTTTCGGTGAACTCGCCTCATCTTTGCCTTCACATAATAAATTGCATATTTTCAACTTGCACAAGTAGGCTTGATAATAAAAGAGACGAATCCACATAGCTAAAGGGAATAATTTCGACGGGTCGAATTGAGTTAGAATATAGAAAGGTCCAAAACGATCGTCTTAGAGTTGGTGCACGGCGTGCTTTGAAAATGACACTTGGTCCTTCGTCCCGTGGCTTGGGAGAAGGAAGAGTTGGTCTTCGCCACAAGCTAAGAGTTAGCCAAATTCATAGGCGTCGCCCGCATAAATGCTTCATAAAGCATGCACGGTCTCTTCGCCCAAAGCGTCGCATAGCCTTTGCTCGCCGACGGGTTAAGTTGTATTGCACGGCTTGTGACATAAGTCTAGGCACTTCAAATAACTTGGTTGTTCAAGTCGAACGCATGCACGGCACGTTCCTACGACGCAAGGCTAGACGCAGCCTTTGCTCATCAAGTTGTTGCAAAGTAAGTTAGACAAGTTACGTTAAGCTATCAGGAGTAGTAGCAGGCACGGCCCTATGAGTTATACCGTCGGATATAACCACATAGTCTCACGATCGTAAGGCCCGTCTATAGAGTATGACTTGGGCGGTGGTGTCACATAGAGTTTCAAGTTGGTTTGAGACACGATGGCACGGACTTAGTGTTTTAAGGCACGTGCCACGGTTGAAATCATTGAGTTTGGAAAGTGTTCAATAGTTGTTCTTGGGTTGAGTGAAATGATAGGGCAAGAAAGAAAGAATGCTCGCGACTGGGTCGTCGAGGCAAGAAAGAAAGAATGCTCACGACTACGGATCGTCGAGGCAAGAAAGAAGAATGCTCGCGACTACGGGTCGTCGAGGCAAGGTCTCAGATTTGAGAAGTATTGAAATTAGCCCTGAAAGAGATGGTAACACTAGAAGTAGCTTTGACTGTGTGAGATGTCAGTTCGAGTCAAGTCGAGTCTTGCATGGTCATTGGACAACTTGTACAAGGTAAAATAAATCTGTTTCTCGAACGGCGACCCCGGCGGCCCAGGGGAACCATTACGATGGTGACATTCGTAGCTGTACTGGATGACCGCACAGGTTAGCGGGGACTTGCAGCGGAGCTAGCTACTCGCGCTGGCAAGGAGAATCCGTCTAATCAAAAGCTCAAAAGGAGTCCATTATAGGGCTGAGCCCTAGTGACTAGTTCATATAGATGAGTCGGCATGGGCGACGATCCGCGTGTATGCCTTTGGATTGAGTCGAGTATTAAGTGTAGTATATCAAGGAAGTCGGGTTGAATGTGTGAGTATAGTTGGAACACAAGATGTTGGGCCTAAGAGTTGGTTGCAACGTAGGTGACGTGCTTCGGCACGAGATGTGGCGTCGAGTCTTATGTTGTCGGCATATAAGTTACATGGTTATGGCTGAGTTGTTTGAGTTTAAGTCAGAAAACCGTCGCAAGGCAAAGTCGGTCGAGTGGCACTTAGCCCAGAAGTCTTGATTGGGTCAGTTGGTGACCAAAGTAGCACAAGCCGCGAGGCGGCGATGTGGTTAGTCTTACTGAAATACGAGGCACGGCCTCAATATGGTTTTGTAGCACGGTCACGTGGAAAAGGAGTCTATCGTGTAGTTGCGTCTCTGATTTTGGGTCGTAAGGCAAACACGACTTGATAGGTTAACGTCGAATATTGCAAGCACGGGATGGCCTAAAGACACAGAATAGGCAAGGCGTCGGTCATAAAACTGATCCTAAGTAAGACTAGAAAGACAATTGATAAGAAGGGACTATGTTGTACAAAGTAAATCAAACGTGTTGGTTTTGTATGGATGGGCGAGGAGCTCATTCCACAAGTACAGTTGAGTACTGACACCAACATAGTTTATATGTGCATGCACAGGTAGAAGCTCGTGGCGCGGAGCTCGCTTGGATGCGTTGAGGCACTGAGTTCCTTGGCGATTCGAAGCGCGCGGCCGCATGGAGTAAAGACTTATACAGGACATAATGTATGGATGCCGCCTTTCGAATCTTCCGCTGGCTCAAGACTTGTATTTGAGAGAGAGAGAGCTGAGTGACTTGTAATGTGAGATGGGTGAGCTTAAGAGACTTGTAATCTTGGCCTTGCGCCCTTTGTAATCTATGTTTTAATATCAATAATGAGCTTCTTTGGAATAACTTGTGTTTTTTTCTAAATTTTTGCTGCTATTATTCAATGTCTCTGCATGGGACTTCTGTGCGACGACCCCGTCGCAGCCGCTGAAATCGGCCGTTATGGAACCCGTCTTGTACGAGCGCAATCTAGGCTCGTGCGACATCATGCCTTAGCAAGGACGATCGCTCCTACGGTAGCGGGACGTGACATAATGGTATCAGAGCACGACTTTACGTCCTTGGACCGCCGATTGAATTCTTTAACTCATTGTGTCCGCAAACTCTGTTGCTTCCGCAAATAGATATCGTTGGTGCGCTCTCTTTCAATTGTCCCACGGGATGTCCATACAATAAGTCTATCTATTTTGCAAAAACGTAGGAAAACAGTTTTTGATAAAACAAAAAGACGTTTTGCGTAAGCACGATTGGCTAAGTCGGGCTGGGCATATACACCAAGGATTGTGTCGACCTTAGCAAAGTCGAGTGCGGGATTCGAATTGTGTCGAGCAAGAATGAGTTGAAATTGATTGAGTAAAAGTGAGATGACTATCGATAGGGGTGCTATCGAGCGACGATAACGTCGGTGAGATATAGATGAGCGTGCTTGAAATCCGAGGAATGGTTCGAACGAAAAAATCGATTTGTGAATCGAATGATAAGTTGAGGATTTGTTGAATAACTTCATCCCTGAGTGGTGTATGTGATAGCCTCAGGGATGTCGATCGATCGATTGAGGATACGGGGTGTCGATGAGTCTATCAGCAAGCGTCGCGTGTGTGCAAAGCCATAGATTGAGTATCTTAAAGAAGTAATAGTCTTGAGTTTTGACGAGTCGATTCGAACAACCTGAAAATGGACGCGTACGGAACGTACACGGGATTGAGGATTGCGCGAGTATGAAATACGAAAATGATTGAGTACGTAAATTAAATCGAGGAAAGTTAGGGTGCACGAATGGATGACTTGATCGAGGAAATTGATACGGATCGTATACGAAAAGTTAGCACGATGGAAAGATAGCGTGCACGAAGGTTTGATTTTGAAGTTACGTCTAAGGATTGGATTGAATGTTGCTCGATGATTTGAGTTAGCAAGGAATGATGCGAATTGAGAAAACACGTTGGTCGATGACTTAAGATAAACGGAAGAACGATACGCGACTTTGGGTTTGAGGAAATTGATGTTGTAAATAATTCGAGGGATAATGATCGAACTTGAATTGAATGTCGAAAAGATTATCCAAGTCGGACAATAGCATCATTCGCACGTCTCGGAACTTGTTGCAAAGGAAGATCGTCAGTTTACGCATATCGTCGATGGTATTGAGGCGTATCAAAGATCGATATGATAACTCGGGGGTACTCTGACTCGGCGAATGACGATCGTGCAAGTGTTATTGTTCGGTTGGATGCTATACTTAGGATTTTGATTGAGAAATGTTGGATGAAAATGATCGTGTCTTGATGGTCACGTTGATAACCACAACGTCTACGATCTTGTCTTGCGCGAGTGCAACTCTAGCCTCGCACATGCGTTGCGTCGGATTTGGGACGATCGTTCCGCATGAGCGCTGACATGGTGATTCATGTCGCAGGAATGATCGAACTCAAAAAAATCAGGATGCGGCAACTTTGATTGTCTCGACTTGTCGGTTTGACGCGAAGGAAAATTTGAGGATGTTAGGACTTGCGATTGATGAATGAAATAAACTTGAGGATTGAGTAGGTCCAATCCGCGTATCGAGAATAAATTAGTCTAGACGCAAAATAGGAGTTACGTCCCGATGAGGATGATTATCCCGCGGGAGCGTGCATGGTGATTTATGCCCACCGTGGAAAATTTGACTCGCGTGAGATCGGAGCACAACATATTGTTAAGCTAGACGACCTTGTGATCGAATGCGCGAATTGGGATAAATGACTTAGGAAACACAAAATGTGAATTATGGTTTAGAGATGAATCATGTCGTAGCGTGCTTGACTTGGAAGGATTGATAGGTGGATTATGTCGAACGTGTTTGAAGGGATAGACGATACGAAATAGCTTGATAAACGAGCGATGTGTTCATGTCGAATATTGGTTGAACGTGAGTTATCGTAGGATGGCCTTGCTGAACGACTCGGACCCTGTGCGACGAACGTTGGGATGTGTGTAGGAAATCGATGCTCGATGTTTAGAAATTGGAGTGATGCAAGCTTGGGTAGAAAACCCCGTACTATCAATTTGGTTTGATCTTAGGATGGGGTCAGTGTTGTATTGTTGTTTGGGAACTATGATTCCAATACTGACGGAAAGACATAGCCTAGCGGTTAGGCAGACGTTCTGGTACGAAGTGGTAGGATTTGTGGAGGCACCACTCGCGAGTATCGGTTGACATGCATGTATATCAGGGACGCTTGAATATGTGTACGATCCGACTCGAGTGGTGATGGCGGGATTCGCTATCACGAGGCTTGGCTGAAATGCATGTATTTTGGGGACGCCTAAAATATGTGCACGATCCAACTAAGTGAGACGTTGAATCAAGTGAGACTTGAGGAACGAGGAAGTGTCGAGGATTTTGAGATCGTGAGTCTTGAAGAAAGAATTGAGAGTATCACGAGCGTGGCTCGGATTTGGGAAACACATAGGCGTAATGCGTGCGAGAGTTCTTGAATGTTGAGTAAAGTAATAAGTCAATAAGTATACTCAGTTAGTTTCGAGGATGAAACTTTTTCTGAGTGGTGTATGATGTAGTGCCCCGTCCCGCTCAGTCAATCGGAGGAATAGGAACGCCGACGGCGTTCGGACTTAGCCTTGCAACGGCTACTCGGAGACATCGCTCGGTCGAGGCGACCGCTCGCTCAGGTGGGGTAGTTTCGGTAACTCACCTCATCTTTGCCTTCACATAATAAATTGCATGTTTTTAACTTGCACAAGTATACTTGATAATAAAAGAGACGAATTCACATAGCTAAATAGAATAATCCCGATGGGTCGAATTGAGTTAGAATATGGAAAGGTCCAAAACGATCGTCTTAGAGTTGGTGCACGACGTGCTTTGAAAATGACACTTGGTCCTTCGTCCCGTGGCTTAGGAGAAGGAAGAGTTGGTCTTCGCCACAAGCTAAGAGTTAGCCAAATTCATAGGCGTCGCCCGCATAAATGCTTTATAAAGCATGCACGGTCTCTTCGCCCAAGGCGTGGCATAGCCTCTGCTCGCCGACGTGTTAAGTTGTATTGCAAGGCTTGTGGCATAAGTCTAGGCACTTCAAAAACTTGGTTGTTCAAGTCGAACGCGTGCACGGCACGTTCTTATGATGCAAGGCTTGACGCAGCCTTTGCTCATCAAGTTGTTGCAAAGTAAGTTAGGCAAGTTACGTTAAGCTATCAGGAGTAGTAGCAGGCACGGCCCTATGAGTTATACCGCCGGATATAACCACATAGTCTCACGATCGTAAGGCCCGTCTATAGAGTATGACTTGGGCGGTGGTGTCACATAGAGTTTCAAGTTGGTTTGAGACATGATGGCACGGACTTAGTGTTTTAAGGCACGGGCCATGGTTGAAATCATTGAGTTTGGAAAGTGTTCAATAGTTGTTCTTGAGTTGAGTGAAATGATAGGGCAAGAAAGAAAGAATGCTCGCGATTGGGTCGTCGAGGCAAGAAAGAAAGAATGCTCACGACTACGGGTCGTCGAGGCAAAAAAGAAGAATGTTCGCGACTATGGGTCGTCGACACAAGGTCTCAGATGTGAGAAGTATTAAAATTAGCCCTGAAAGAGATGGTAACACTAGAAGTAGCTTTGACTGTGTGAGACGTCAGTTCGAGTCGAGTCGAGTCGAGTCTTGTATGGTCATTGGACAACTTGTACAAGGTAAAATAAATCTGTTTCTCGAACGGCGACCCCGGCGGCCCAGGGGAACCATTGCGATGGAGACATTCGTAGCTGTGCTGGATGACCGTACGGGTTAGCGGGGACTTGCAGCGGAGCTAGCTACTCGCGCTGGCAAGGAGAATCCGTCTAATCAAAAGCTCAAAAGGAGTCCATTATAGGGCTGGGCCCTAGTGACTAGTTCATATGGATGAGTCGGCATGGGCGACGATCCGCGTGTATGCCTTTGGATTGAGTCGAGTATTGAGTGTAGTATATCAAGGTAGTCGGGTTGAATGTGTGAGTATAGTTGGAACACAAGATGTTGGGCCTAAGAGTTGGTTGCAACGTAGGCGACGTGCTTCGGCACGAGATGTGGCGTCGAGTCTTATGTTGTCGGCATATAAGTTGCATGGTTATGGCTGAGTTGTTTGAGTTTAAGTCAGAAAACCGTCGCAAGGCAAAGTCGATCGAGTGGCACTTAGCCCAGAAGTCTTGATTGGGTCAGTTGGCGACCAAAGTAGCACGGGCCACGGGGCGACGATGTGGTTAGTCTTACTGAAATGCGAGGCACGGCCTCAATATGGTTTTGTAGCACGGTCATATGGAAAAGGAGTGTATCGTGTAGTTGTGTCTCTGATTTTAGGCCGTAAGGTAAACACGACTTGATAGGTTAACGTCGAATATTGCAAGCACGGGATGGCCTAAAGACACAGAATAAGCAAGGTGTCGGTCATAAAACTGATCCTAAGGCAAGACTAGAAAGACAATTGATAAGAAGGGACTATGTTGCACAAAGTAAATCAAACGTGTTTGTTTTGTATGGGTGGGCGAGGAGCTCATTCCACCAGTACAGTTGAGTACTGATACCCACATAATTTACATGTGCAGGCACAGGTAGAAGCTCGTGGCGCAGAGCTTGCTTGGATGCGTCGAGGTACGGAGTTCCTTGGCAATTCAAAGTGCACGGCCGCATGGAGTAAAGACTTATACAGGACATAATGTATGGACGTCGCCTTCCGAATCTTCCGCTGGCTCAAGACTTGTATTTGGAGATGAGAGAGAGCTGAGTGACTTATAATATGAGATGAGTGAGCTTGAGAGACTTGTAATCTTGGTCTTGCGCCCTTTGTAATCTATGTTTCAATATCAATAAAGAGCTTCTTTGGAATAACTTGTGTTTTGTTCTAAATTTCCGCTGCTATTATTCAATGTCTTTGCATGGGACTTCTGTGCGACGACCCCGTCGCAGCCACTGAAATCGACCGTTATGGAACCCGCTTGCACGAGCGCAATCTAGGCTCGTGCGACATCACGCCTTAGCGAGGACGATCGCTCCTACGGAAGCGGGGTGTAACACCGTCCAAGGCCTAGGCGATCAACACATTCTACTAGTTCCCGCATAAGCGCTCGACTATGCCGCAAGCATTCCAAGGTCTCTGGTTGTTGGAAAGATTGTTGGTATTGAACAGTCTGAAATATGATAGCAGTTGATAAAAAATGATTGTATTTATGGTTTTTAATATCTAACTTAGGGTTTAATCATACCAAATCAGATATCCCATCAACAAAAGCACGCAAACTAGAATCGTCAATGGCTCTGCATTTGAACCTGGGTTCCTCATAATCACAGACTTTATTTACCATTCGAGGAGATCCCCACCATTTCCTATAAGTGTAGTCACCCATGTCTGCATGACGTAGAAGAATATTAACAAAATTGGACGAAATTGAGTAAGTCATAATTGGACAAAAAATTCACTTACAATCATCCGGAGATTGGATTACTGGAGACTTGTCCCTCACGCTATAATTGTCAAATTGACGATTCCATTTACCAATTGTAGCATTGATTCTGCTCATTGTATTCGATGAAGCATAACTGATTGAGGGCGGATCATCTGGAATTATCTGTCTCCTTCCGAATTGTTGGAGAACACGATCTCCCGGATGATACATTGTATACCGATCGTATATAATGTATGATCTATGCATACTAAACTAATATGATAATCTTTTTATTTCTGGATCATTTTCTGTAATTGTATATGGTGGCCATGCCACCTGTTTAGCGACAATGTATGAATAAGTACAATAATTTAAAGTCATTCATCAAATAATTAAATCATTACCTTACTATACTGCAATGTATCAAATTGTTCATGATAAAGTGAGACAGCCTTGTATTGACAATGTTGTTGATCTACAACATCCGTCGACCAATGCATAACAACATGAAAGACTCAAGATCACTAGTTACACTGGTAACCGGTCTACCATTATAGAAGTGTTCGTACGATCAGACTTACAAAAATATAGTAAAAAAATCAGTACAAAGTAAATACAATGAATACAAATACTCCTGCGAGTCTTCTTACCTGAACTAGTGACATACATCCACAAATACTCCTGCGGGTTTTTATAGTAACAAATTCAGTCAGCATTGCGTAGAGATATGCTAAAGCAACAGCTCCCCATGCATGACTAGTCGGTTTGGTCAAATCAGTTAAAAATGGTAGAAGTCGCACATCAACTGTATTTCCATTTGCGTCGGGAAAGGGAATAACGCCACATAAAGCGAGCAAGTATGCTCTAGTACACTAAATAATCTAAAAAAAGAAAACAAATCTTTTACTAAATACTAAATAAATCCTTACAAATATTACTAATTGTCACTACCACATTTCTAGTGTGAGGGTATTTTTGTCATTTTGGGGTATTTTTAAATTTATTGGAATTAATTAGAATTTATGGGAATTTTTGGAATTTATTTGGAATTGTTTGACTAGGTTGACTTTTGGCTAGTGTTGACTTTGTAGACCTACCTAGAAACTAATCCTAGTTAGTGGGCCATGGTTAGGTCAAGAGACTCTAGTCTAACCTAGCCTAGCACTTGGTTTAAGCCATTTTAGCAAATAGGAATAGAAGTCATAAGTCATGACTTGTGGTTTTAGAACCATTGTTAAATCTAATCTACATTTAGCTTTGTAGTTGGCCCAAGGCCCAATAGCTTGACAAACCAGAACCCAATCCCCAAGTGGCCGGCCACCCTTAACCCAGGGAATCCCACCCTATATAATCCCTCTCAAAACTAGGGTTGCCTCTTTCCATAGGAAGAGCCCTAATTTCAAGGAGGTGAGTTCTTGTCTTCATTAATTCACCATAAATTCATTTTAGGTCCTAAAATCCTCAAACTAGTTGCAATAGTTTTTAATACTGGTATACTTGCTGTTGTTGGAGTTTTATTTCAGTTTGGTATTGATTTGTTGGATTGGGATATCAAGGAGAGGAGCTAGCAAGGAGACTTTTCCATTGAAACTCCACAAAGAGGTATCTCCTTCATTTCTCCATGAAACTTCATGTAGTCTTCACCAATAGGAAGCCCTAAGAGCCACCCTAATGCCTGGATAAGGTTCGTGTCCTGTGTCAGTGGTTTCGTGTCCGTTCTGGACACGTATCAGCCATGGGTGTTAGGTGTTCGACCATATGCCACAGAGGGCAGGTCGATCATGTTAACCCATTCTTTTTGAATAGGAAATAGGTTTTAGGTCCACCCTTTGGTTTCTTGTCCTCATGTCCTTATGTTCGTGTCGTTCTGTGTCAGTTTGTTTGGCTGGACACGCACCGCACACCGCGCGCACAGGTCACTGGGATCCCCTGCTGTTCGGGGGCTCTGGTGGACACGACACACATTATTATGACACGAGACTCAACACACGCCATGAGGCTATGACTGACACGCCATGTGTCAAGTCTCATGTGTCCACATGGCGTGTCGAGAGTGATATCAGTGTCGCACTGAATTCACACTGTGCAGTACACACATGAAATAGTGCACTGATACGGCTCTGTATCGCAGGACACGACACTCTAGGACTCATTGCAGCTGCTTGGACACTTAGTTGGACACTAGGTGAACCTACTGACACGAGCACGAGACACAGTAGTGTCCTGTGTCGTGCACACGACACGAGTGCACGTGTGCACGAGACAGTGCACTGAACAGTGCACTGTTGTGTCTGTTTTGAGTTTTCCTTGTTCTGGACACGTCGTGTCCACTTGGGTGGACACCATTGCATTTGGGACACATATATGATAATATATATTACCAACCTCTGTAATTAGGATTTAAATCAAGTTCATTGGCATTTTGCTATTCTTCCATTTTCTGAAACATGTATCAGTCTGTGTGTTCCAGTTTTAATATTTCGTTTTAGTTGAGTAAATTAACCTGCAAATTATTGTTTAATTCATGTTTTTAAAGTTCAAATGGTTTCCTACTTATTATCTAACTGTGGGTTGAGTTTTGTTTGTTTTAGCTGTGTTTTGAATGAGAAATGGGATTGGTTGTTAATAGTATGTTGACAGTTCACAAACCTGAGAACTAAATCCTATTTTCCCTTTCATATGTGCACTGTTATATTTGTCCACACACTCAAAATCTGAGATGCACAACTGAGAGTAGTTCATTGAACAAAACCTGAGATTTGGTGTTAACTAATGTTTTTCCTGTACACTGGTAAATTCCTGTCCACTGTTTCGATTTCCAATTGTTCTTAAATTGATTGATATCATGATTAGGACTGTAGGGATATGTTTAAATCTGAGAACACTGTGTACTGGAGTACACTGGTTAACCTGGGAATTCTCAGGAAATGGGGTTTGTTCTCAAAACCTGAGAACATGTCATGTGGGTGAGGGGTGAGTGAAAACAGAATTGCAATGAATTGATTTTCTTCCCTTTCCCTTCTCAATCTAATTTCTGAATTGATTTAATACATGGATTGATTTCTTTCCTTCCCTTTTCAGTCTAATTTCTGAATTGTTATGATACATGGATTGGTTTCTTTCCTTCCTTTTGTAAACTGAGATTTGGCCATGTTGGCCCTTACATTATTCTAGCACTGTCAACACTGCAATGTATACACACACTAGTCCACACACTCTTGATTGTACACCACAGCACATGACACACATCTTTCTTTTTCTTTCACTGTTGGTGAAATTCCTGCTGTACACATGTATACACACATGTTTCCTCCTTCACTGATATTTCCTACACCTATATAACCTGTCCTGCACACTGTTTTGTTCCCATGCACTGTCATTAAATTCTTGCACATTGTTATGTAGGCTTAATGCATAGCACACACTTTAATTCTAGTATATATATATATATATATATATCATTCTTCACTGTTTTTACATAATCTATTGACACACACACTCTTGATAGTATACACACACTTCCCTCTCTTTTTGATCTAGTGTATGCATGTTTAAATAGGAGTGTTATATGCCTATGGTGGTGTGCAATGTTTTATGCCTATATGTATGTACATATAGTATCTAGCCTATAATGCTTAGTGTTAACTCAATGCATTTGTATCTATATATAATGTGTATGTACTTAGGTATAATGAGTTCTTGAAATGTTGTGTGTAGTCTAGAATAGACTTGTAGAGCCTAGCATGACTTATTAGACCTAGCTAGTTGAGTCTAGCCTAGTTTAGACTAAATTAGACTTGGTTGACCTAGTTTGACTTCTAGGGTTGACCAGAGTTGACCAAGAGTTGACTTTGGTCTAGATTGACTTAGAATCATATAGAATGCATAGTAGGACTCCATTTTGATATTCTGGACTTGTTGTGACTTGTGCTGTTCTGATTAGGAGCCAGACACCACTCCTTGGACAGTACGTTTCATTCTGGACATTCAGTTACAGGCGACTACATTCTCTGATCATTTCATATCCTGCTTAGAATTATTTCCTGCAGTAGATTACTTTACTTGTACTGTCACGTTGGTCACACGGATTGGTACTATATGGATCTCTACATGCGATGTTATCCCCCTCGGGAGCATCGGGTACATTGTGTCATGTGCGTTTCACTTTCATCATGTACTCCTGTGCTTTCACCATACATGTACACTCTTGTGAATTTTGTACTTCATGTTCACAGAGCCTTCATGTATACTATCATGTGCACCCTATATGGGCCCCCATGTGATATCATGCACAATAACATAACCTGTTTAGATCCTTGTGTATTGATTGGGGAAACGGGGGAGTGCTAGTAGTCATGTAAACAATTTTATAGTAGTATAGATAATGTACAACTCTTTAGTGTAGATCATGTACAAATCTGTCCCGTTTACATGTGCTATCCTGTACTCTACATCACTAGCCACTGTTAGTTCTCTATGTATAGTAGATATTTATATTACAGTTCTCTTCCTGTTTACATACCGCATTTCTTCAGTACTTGAATCTTACTTTACTGCAAGTTTATATTTTCTAACCTGCTATGAATTGTTGAGATGTACTGTGCTCGCTCCTGTCCTGACTGGACCTGTTGAAAACATTACAGAGGACGAGGAGGAGGCTTGCCTGGACACCTACTACGGGGCAGCCCTAGATGACACCTGTGAGCTGGACCCTCAGGAGGATCCAGCAGTAGCTGAGGACCTTCCCCCGACTGCCTAGACTAGATAGTTAGGCTATTATCTTTATGTAGTTGGATCATGTTCTAGTTAGACTCTATTTGGAGATCAGTTTTGTATATATTCTTTTATCTGAGATTTTGTATTGCAGGGATTATCTTAGACTACTGTTTTATCTATTGCATTTCCTTGAGTTCCATTTTATATCGTGCTATCTCTTCCTTAGTTGTGATTGAGTTCTATTACTATGTTACCCCGTTCGGGAGTATAAACTGTTTAGATGTATACTGTTAGATGATGTGACTTAGGACAACGTTCTACCGCCGACACTGCGGCGTAGGCTGGACGTATTCACGTCTCGTGCCCTTACTCTAGGGTGCGGGTCGTGACACGTTTTTAGTGGTGGCCCATGCAGGTCTAGTCTAGAAGTGTAGTGGTACTCGAACTAGAGTATCGCTGCAGCCTGCTATAGGATATATGACATAAATTTTAAGATACTCAATCACTTTAGGAAAATTCCTTTTATTGCCATCTAAATCCTTTTGTCTGCTGATCCTTTGAATAATAATTGTCCGCCTTTGTTATATCGCTTCTTTCTCAGAAATTGATACTCTTGTTTGTCTATCTTCAGGATGGTAGAGACTCGTTCGCAGCGTGCCGTCCATAAGGATGCTATAGAGGGGACTGCTACCTCTCAGCCAGCACGGCGAGGCCAGGGGACTGCAGCTCTTGCCACCTCAGCTCGTGTTGAGACCTCGGCAGCCGCAGCAGGGGGTATGCACCCACCGGCTGGGAGGCAGGACCCGGACTTTCCAGAGGATTCCTTTTTACCGCCACCGCCTCCAGGACATGTGGAAGCAGCTCAGATGTTCGCATATTTCCAGCAGTTCATGGACCGATAGCAGGCTCGACAGGACAGAGGCATGGAGTTGGCTGTCACGACAGCCGCAGCTCGACCAGTGGTGCAGCAGCAGAGGACACCGGGGATCGAGCAGTTTCAGAAGATGAGCCCCAGGGACTTCATGGGGACAGAGGGGATCCTGTATGCCGATGAGTGGATCGAGCATATGGAGGAGATCTTCCGCTTGGCCAGGATTCCCGCGGACCTTCAGATCGAGGCCGCAGCTAGCCGGATGCGAGATCTTGCTCGCACCTGGTATCAGTCGGACCCCAGGGTAGGGGTACCAGGGCAAACTTGGGAACAGTTCAAGGGCTTCTTCAAGAAGAAGTTCTTTCCCGATTCAGCAGTCAGAGCCTTGGAGACACAGTTTAAGAGCTTGGTCCAGGGGAGCCTCTCAGTTGAGGAGTATGCGGGAGAGTTTGGCCATCTCGGCAGGTTTGTTGAGGGGTTGAGCGAGACGGCGAAGGCCCAGAGGTTCCGGAAGGGTCTGGTCAAGGAGGTCAAGTCCCTGACCAAGGGGAACCGAGATGCTACGTTTGAGGAGATCTTGACGGGAGCCCTGCTTGCAGAGGATGATCTTGAGCTTAGGCTCAAGAGGGGAGAGACCCAGCTGGAGGCAGTAGCTGCAGCGGGGGCCAGGCCGAGAGGCCCCATTTTCAGCATCAGCAGCAGAGGCAGTTCCAGCCGCAGCCGATTCAGCAGAGGCCAGTCACCAGCAGCAGTTTCAGCATCAGGCACCCAGGCACCAGACAGTCAGTTGCACCTTCTGCAAGAAGCCTGGGCATGTCTTCAACGAGTGCAGAAAGAGGCTCGGAAGGTGCCTTCTTTGCGGAGCGGCAGATCACCAGATGAGGGATTGTGCGAGGTCTGGGGGGCGAGCAGCCCAGGAAGGAGGAGCGGAGCAGCAGCAGGCCAGCAGCGGGGACCAGCTCTGTCGACTCAGCAGTAGAGGTTCGTCCAGCACCAGCAGCAGGCCAGGGGAGGCCAGCAGGGGCGAGCTTTCGCCATGGCAGCTGGAGATGCAGAGGTGACTGGAGAGCTGATTGCAGGTTCGATTCTTCTCGACTCCAGTCCAGCATTTGTATTATTTGATTCCGGTGCATCGCATAGCTTCATTTCAGTATCTTTCGCGATTAGACACGGTATCATAGCTGAATCGTTGCCTAGGACTTACAAGATCATGACCGGGGGTGGTATTATCCTCGTGAGTGATGTTTGTAAGGGTCGGAGAGTAGTTTTGGGAGGTCGTGAGTTGGAGGTGAGCTTGCTCGTAATGCCATTGCCGAACTACGATATAGTACTAGGCATGGATTGGTTGAGCAGGCACCATGCCAGCATTGATTGCAGGGGGTAGAGTTCTGTTTAGAGCGCCAGGGGAGCCAGAGTTCGAGTACTCCAGACGTCAGGCAGAGCAGAGCAGCGGAGTCTTCTGTGGAGTCTCGGTCGAGGAGCAGACGATTCCACACCCCTTGATAGCAGAGTATATAGATGTTTTCTCGGAGGAGTTGCCGGGATTGCCACCAGACAGGGACATTGAGTTCTCGATAGACTTGGTTCCAGGAGCGGAACCCATCTCTCAGCATGTCTATCGGGTGAACAACAGCGAGCTGGTGGAGCTGAAGAAGCAGGTGGATGAGCTACAGGACAAGGGCTTCATCCGCTCGAGTTCGTCGCCATGGGATACACCAGTATGTTTGTGCCGAAGAAGGATGGGTCAGTACGCATGTGTATTGACTATAGGGCACTCAACAACCTCACGATCAAGAACAGATACCCACTGCCGCGGATCGACGATCTATTTGACCAGTTGAGCGGAGCTCGGGTATTCTCCAAGATTGATCTGAGGTCGGGATATCACCAGGTGAAGGTGAAGGGGGAGGATATTCCCAAGACCGCTTTTAGGACGCGGTATAGGCAGTTCGAGTTTTTGGTTATGCCGTTTGGGCTAACCAATGCACCTGCAGTGTTTATGAACCTTATGAACAAGGTGTTCCATCAGTATCTGGATCAGTTTGTAGTAGTGTTTATTGATGATATCTTGATATATTCCAAGACTGAGGAGGAGCACGAGGAGCATCTGCGGATAGTGCTGGAGATTCTCAGGAAGGAGCATCTTTATGGAAAACTCTCCAAGTGTGAGTTTTTCTTGGACCGGGTGGACTTCTTGGGGCATGTGGTGACTGGGGATGGTATCTCAGTTGACCCCAAGAAGATTGTGGCAGTTGAGGCATGGACAGCGCCGACTTCAGTTGCAGAGATCAGGAGCTTCCTGGGGCTGGCAGGATATTACCGGAGATTTGTGCAGGATTTCTCCCGGGTTGCAGAGCCGTTGACACGGTTGACCCGGAAGGATGCTGAGTATATTTGGTCAGAGGAGTGTCAGGCGGCTTTTGATGAGTTGAAGAAGCGGCTGACGACAGCTCCGATTCTGACGTTGCCTTCAGGATCAGGTGGATTCACTATTTATAGTGATGCTTCAGGGAAGGGGCTGGGTTGTGTGTTGCAGCAGCACGGGAAGGTAATTGCCTATGCCTTCAGGCAGTTACGTCCCCATGAGAAGAACTACCCTACCCACGACCTGGAGCTGGCAGCAGTGATTTTTGCTTTGAAGCTGTGGAAGCATTATCTCTATGGTGAGAGGGTGGAGATCTTCACAGATCACAAGAGCCTTAAGTATGTGTTCACTCAGAAGGAGTTGAACATGAGACAGCGCAGATGGTTGGAGTTGATGAAGGACTTCGACATTGCACTGCAGTATCATCCAGGGAAGGCCAACGTGGTTGCCGATGCCTTGAGTAGGTATCCGACAGCCATGTGTTTGACCATGGATCGGCATTTGCTTGCCGACTTGGAGAGCCTTGGGATTGAGGTAATCGTGCCGGGAGTGCAGATGCAGCTATAGGGGATGCAGATTCAGTCAGACTTGATGGACAGGATCAAGGCGGCTCAGTTTCAGGATATAGCTTTTCAGAGTATCAGAGAGAGATCAGTATAGGAGGGGGGATCCTGAGTTCTCACTTGCAGAGGATGGTGCCCCGAGGCACGGTGCGAGGCTATGTGTGCCTAGCGGGGAGCTCAGAGAGCAGATTATGTAGGAGGCCCACAGATCTCAGTACTCCATACACCCGGGTGCCAACAAGATGTACCGAGATCTGCGGGAGCATGTATGGTGGTCAGGAATGAAGCGGGAGGTGTCCCAGTTCGTAGCTAGGTGCTTGGTCTGCAGTCAGGCAAGGCAGAGAGACAGAGGCCCGGTGGATTGTTGCAGCCGCTGCCCATTCTCGAGTGGAAATGGGAGCATATCACGATGGACTTCGTATCAGGATTGCCACGTACTCCAGGAGGGAAAGATGCGATTTGGGTCATCATGGACAGGTTGACCAAATCGGCCCACTTCTTGCCATTCAAGGTGGGCACGTCTACAGAGAGGCTGGCGGAGATGTATATGCGGCCGAGAAGGTGAAGCTCATCAGGGACAGACTTCGTGTGGCGCAGGACAGACATCGGTACTGGGCCGATAGCCACCGGAGACCCTTGGAGTTTGAGGTACAGATTAGAGTAGGATTAGAATTAGGTTGTTGTTTGTGATTTTGATCATGTGTGTTATTTATTTTAATTGAGACCTTGCTTGTGATTAGGTCGGAGACCAGGTTTTCTTGAGGATATCTCCGACTCGTGGTACGATACATTTTGGTGGAGGCGGGAAGCTTAGCCCGCGCTTCATCGGCCCTTTCGTTATCAGCGGGAGAGTCGGTGACGTGGCTTACAGGCTAGACTTGCCGCCTGCACTTGTGGGGGTCCACAACGTATTTCATGTATCACAGTTGAGACGGTATGTGGATGACCCTAGCCATGTGCTCGATCATTCGGAGATTGAGGTGGGTTTCTCTCAGCATCCAGAGCAGCCTGTGGAGATTCTGGATCGACGGAAGAAGGTTCTGAGGAACCAGGAGATACCGTTGGTACGCATCGCATGGAGGCATCATTCTCCAGGAGAGTCTACCTGGGAGCGGGAGGATGAGATGCGCGAGCGGTACCCTTATCTTTTTGGACCGTGAGGTATACTTTCTATCCTTCTCATCAGTTGCATTTCGCCTTTCAATTTCGAGGACAAAATTCTTTTAAGGAGGGTAGATTTGTCACTACCACATTTCTAGTGTGAGGGTATTTTGTCATTTTGGGGTATTTTTAAATTTATTGAAATTAATTAGAATTTATGGGAATTTTAGGAATTTATTTGGAATTGTTTGACTAGGTTGACTTTTGGCTAGTGTTGACTTTGTAGACCTACCTAGAAACTAACCCTAGTTAGTGGGCCATGGTTAGGTCAAGAGACTCTAGTCTAACCTAGCATAGCACTTGGTTTAAGCCATTTTAGCAAATAGGAATAGAAGTCATAAGTCATGACTTGTGGTTTTAGAACCATTGTTAAATCTAATCTACATTTAGCTTTGTAGTTGGCCCAAGGCCCAATAGCCTGACAAACCCCAACCCAATCCCCAAGTGGCCGGCCACCCTTAACCTAGGGAATCCCACCCTATATAATCCCTCTCAAAACTAGGGTTGCCTCTTTCCATAGGAAGAGCCCTAATTTCAAGGAGGTGAGTTCTTGTCTTCATTAATTCACCATAAATTTATTTTAGGTCCTAAAATCCTCAAACTAGTTGCAATAGTTTTTAATACTGGTATACTTGCTGTTGTTGGAGTTTTATTTTAGTTTGGTATTGATTTGTTGGATTGGGATATCAAGGAGAGGAGCTAGCAAGGAGACTTTTTTATTGAAACTCCACAAAGAGGTATCTTCTTCATTTCTCCATGAAACTTCATGTAGTCTTCACCAATAGGAAGCCCTAAGAGCCACCCTAATGCCTGGATAAGGTTCGTGTCCTGTGTCAGTGGTTTCGTGTCCGTTCTGGGCACGTATCAGCCATGGGTGTTAGGTGTTCGACCATATGCCACAGAGGGCAGGTCGATCATGTTAACCCATTCTTTTTGAATAGGAAATAGGTTTTAGGTCCACCCTTTGGTTTCCTGTCCTCGTGTCCTTATGTTCGTGTCGTTCTGTGTCAGTTTGTTTGGCTGGACACGCGCCGCACACCGCGCGCACAGGTCACTGGGATCCCCTGCTGTTCGGGGGCTCTGGAGGACACGACACATATTATTATGACACGATACTCGACACACGCCATGAGGCTATGACTGACACGCCATGTGTCAAGTCTCATGTGTCCACATGGCGTGTCGAGAGTGATATCAGTGTCGCACTGAATTCATACTGTGCAGTACACACGTGAAATAGTACACTGATACGGCTCTGTATTGCAGGACACGACACTCTAGGACTCATTACAGCTGCTTAGACACTTAGCTGGACACTAGGTGAACCTACTGACACGAGCAAGAGACACAGTAGTGTCCTGTGTCGTGCACACGACACGAGTGCACGTGTGCACGAGACAGTGCACTGTTGTGTCTATTTTGAGTTTTCCTTGTTTTGGACACGTCGTGTCCACTTGGGTGGACACCATTGCATTGTGGGACACATATATGATATATATTATTACAAACCTCTGTAATTAGGATTTAAATCAAGTTCATTGGCATTTTGCCATTCTTCTATTTTCTGAAACATGTATCAGTCTGTGTGTTCCAGTTTTTAATATTTCATTTTGGTTGAGTAAATTAACCTGCAAATTATTGTTTAATTCATGTTTTTAAAGTTCAAATGGTTCTCCTACTTATTATCTAACTGTGGGTTGAGTTTTGTTTGTTTTGGTTGTGTTTTGAATGAGAAATGGGATTGGTTGTTAATAGTATGTTGACAGTTCACAAAACCTGAGAACTAAATCCTATTTTCCCTTTCATATGTGCACTATTGTATTTGTCCACACACTCAAAATCTGAGATGCACAACTGAGAGTAGTTCATTGAACAAAACCTGAGATTTGGTGTTAACTAATGTTTTTCCTGTACACTGGTAAATTCCTGTCCACTGTTTCGATTTCCAATTGTTCTTAAATTGATTGATATCATGATTAGGACTGTAGGGATATGTTTAAATCTGAGAACACTGTGTACTGGAGTACACTGGTTAACCTGGGAATTCTCAGGAAATGGGGTTTGTTCTCAAAACCTGAGAACATGTCATGTGGGTGAGGGGTGACTGAAAACAGAATTGCAATGAATTGATTTCCTTCCCTTTCCCTTCTCAATCTAATTTCTGAATTGATTTAATACATGGATTGATTTCCTTCCCTTTTCAGTCTAATTTCTGAATTGTTATGATACATGGATTGGTTCTTTCATTGCTTTTGTAAACTGAGATTTGGCCATGTTGGCCCTTACATTATTCTAGCACTGTCAATACTGCAATGTATACACACACTAGTCCACACACTCTTGATTGTACACCACAGCACATGACACACACTCTTTCCTTTTCTTTCACTGTTGGTGAAATTCCTGCTGTACACATGTATACACACATGTTTCCTCCTTCACTGATATTTCCTACACCTATATAACCTGTCCTGCACACTGTTTTGTTCCCATGCACTGTCATTAAATTCTTGCACATTGTTATGTAGGCTTAATACATAGCACACACTTTAATTCTAGTATATATATATATATATATATATATATATATATATATATATATATATATATCATTCTTCACTTTTTACATAATCTATTGACACACACACTCTTGATAGTATACACACACTTTCCTCTCTTTTGATCTAGTGTATGCATGTTTAAATAGGAGTGTTATATGCCTATGGTGGTGTGCAATGTTTTATGCCTATATGTATGTACATATAGTATCTAGCCTATAATGCTTAGTGTTAACTCAATGTATTTGTATCTATATATATAATGTGTATGTACTTAGGTATAATGAGTTCTTGAAATGTTGTGTAGTCTAGAATAGACTTGTAGAGCCTAGCATGACTTATTAGACCTAGCTAGTTGAGTCTAGCCTAGTTTAGACTAAATTAGACTTGGTTGACCTAGTTTGACTTCTAGGGTTGACCAGAGTTGACCAAGAGATGACTTTGGTCTAGATTGACTTAGAATCATATAGAATGCATAGTAGGACTCCATTTTGATATTCTAGACTTGGTGACTTGTGCTATTCTGATTAGGAGCCAGACACCACTCCTTGGACAGTACGTTTCATTCTGGACATTCAGTTACAGGCGAGTACATTCTCTGATCATTTCATATCCTGCTTAGAATTATTTCCTGCAGTAGATTACTTTACTTGTACTTTCACGTTGGTCACACGGATTGGTACTATATGGATCTCTACATGCGATATTATCCCCCTCGGGAGCATCGGGTACATTGTGCCATGTGCGTTTCACTTTCATCATGTACTCCTGTGCTTTCACCATACATGTACACTCTTGTGAATCTTGTACTCTCATATTCACAGAGCCTTCATTTATACTATCATGTGCACCCTATATGGGCCCCCATGTGATATCATGTACAATAACATAATCTGTTTAGATCCTTGTGTATTGATTGGGGAAACGGGGGAGTGCTAGTAGTCATGTGAACAATTTTATAGTAGTGTAGATCATGTACAACTCTTTAGTGTAGATCATGTACAAATCTGTCCCCTTCACATGTGCTATCATGTACTCTACATCACTAGCCACTGTTAGTTCTTTTGTATAGTAGATATTTACATTACAGTTCTCTTCCTGTTTACATACCGCATTTCTTCAGTACTTGTATCTTACTTTACTGCAAGTTTATATTTTCTAATCTGCTATGAATTGTTGAGATGTACTGTGCTCGCTCCTGTCCTGACTGGACCTGTTGAAAACATTACAGAGGACGAGGAGGAGGCTTGCCTGGACACCTACTACGGGGCAGCCCTAGATGACACCTGTGAGCTGGACCCTCAGGAGGATCCAGCAGTAGCTGAGGACCTTCCCCGACTGCCTAGACTAGATAGTTAGGCTATTGTCTTATGTAGTTGGATCATGTTCTAGTTAGACTCTATTTGGAGATCAGTTTTGTATATATTCTTTTATCTGAGATTTTGTATTGCTGGGATTATCTTAGACTACTGTTTTATCTATTGCATTTCCTTGAGTTCCATTTCATATCGTGCTATCTCTTCCTTAGTTGTGATTGAGTTCTATTACTATGTTATCCCGTTCGGGGAGTATAAACTGTTTAGATGTATACTGTTAGATGATGTGACTTAGGACAACGTTCTACCGCCGACACTGCGGCGTAGGCTGGACGTATTCACGTCTCGTGCCCTTACTCTAGGGTGCGGGTCGTGACACTAATTAAATACGTACCAGTATATCATCTACGACAACCGTCTCATTGTCCATGGTGTAATTTAAATCCATGAAGTTTCCACGAAGCCATGAAAATGTGACATAACTGCTACCGCGAAGATTCAATGGAGGCATAACTCCGAGATATGTAGTAATCAGATTAGATGGAGTAGATTGTTGGTTGAAATATATTGGGTCTCCTGTAATAGGCAATCCCAATATGTTTACGACATCACATAACGTGATCGTCATCTCCCTACTGGAAGTTGGAAAGTGTTACGTTCGGGCCACCAACGTTCAGCAAGACTTAAAATAAGATGAACGTCGTGAATGAGAAATTTAATTTGGTCTAAATATTAAAACCCGAAAGATTGGACCAGGGCCTTTTGGGCGTCATTTAAAACCATATGTTATATCGTCTCTCTTTCCGCCAATTTCCATGCTCTCGGAGACGTAATTCCGGATCATGATCAAATAACTGTTAAAAATTTCAAAATTAACATTTAAAATGTATTAGATAACTAGTAACTAAAATGGACATTTCTATAATTTAATTTAAGACAATATAGTAAAAACAGAATAATCGACATAATATTATTTATTAAAATTATTGAAATAAAAATAAATTACCTCTCCAGTAAATATTTTATCGGATATATAATTTTTGCGTTGCTTCTTAATCAACTCCGTAGTCGGCCCACAAGGAATACGACCATCATTTTCGTTCGCCATCTGCTGTGATTATGGAGAAAGGAGAGATCGGAGCTTGGTTGGGATTCTGGAGAAGAAGATGATGAGAGCTGAGTTGAGTTTGTGAAGAATATGAGGATTACTTGAGATTATATAGAGGAGAGGGAGCCCACTGTTTTGAAAAAATAACAACAGTTAACACCCACCCCGAATTGAAAATAATGGGCAGCGTCCCCCATACGCACATGCGGTCAAAAAGCAGACCCCCCCTGAGCCGCCAACTGACTTGGAGGCCCCCCTCCAAGCCGCCAAGTGAGTTGGAGTCACCATCAGGGACCGCCAACTCACTTGGAGTTGTGTCCCTGAGTTGGAATTTCTCCAACTCATCCCGTTTAGCGCAAATATATGAAATTTCATCTTGGGATGAAATTTCCTGTTTAATTTTTGTTGTCGTGCACAAGATGGGGGAGAGCACCCATAAATATGAGTCTTGAAAGAGTCTACACACTTACTAAAATAAAATATGGATCATTTTAGACCCTTTTACAATTAATATTAGGATCTCTTAGAGCATAGATATTTTGCCATGAACATTCTATGATAGAACATCCTAGAACATGGATTAAACTCAAAACTAAAAATGGCCTAATGAATAAAGTCCAATACCAACTAGATTTGTTGGACTCAAAATATGCTCCAAAATCAAGTTTATTTTCCAACACTCTGCTTTAAACTTGATTTTGCAACTCCAAGCGAACTTCTTGCCTTGAATAGTGCTTCTTTCTCGATTTTCTTGGTGAAGATATCGATAACTTACTTTTGCATTTTGACATGTTTTCGTTGCACTTCCTTTCTTTCGATGCGTAATCTTGGGTAGATGAGCTTGCTTTTCATTATAGTCGGTTCTCAATCTTCAATTGTAGCCTTTTGCAAGTAGTCTATGCTTGTACCTCTTGACTTCATCTTGAGCATTGTTCTTTGGCTTGTAGATATTTTTATTCCAATTTTATTTGCCACTTTGTGTCTCTAGTTCCAAAGTGTCGTCCTCATGATATTCTTGATTTCTTCATCCATGGCATCTATCCATTTCTTGTTTTGTGTCGTTTCGTCGAAACCTATTGGTTCACAATCGAAAATACAAAAAAGTGTTAGGTCATTTTGATTTTCAGTTACCTCATATACTTCTTGTAGGCTCCTCATGCGTTGGATTCTTCTTTCGTCCAAGGATAATGGTGGAGAGTCTTCTTGAGATGGTGGTGGTGACACATGTGGGATAGGCTCTTGTGCTTCTTCATGTACTTGCTCTTCATTATCTTCTTCCATGAGAGGAACCAAGTCATAACATGATTCTTGGACATCTTGTTGCTGCGAGCTTTCTTCATTGGACACGATGTCTCCACTTGCATAAATTTATTGAACGATTTTCTCCAATCTCTTTTTCATTCACCGGTGTTTCTAGATCATCTTCAAAACTCATCAAGATCCATAAAGATGTTTATGCTTCCATACATATGGTTATTTTCCTTCATGTGAAGGTACCATGTGTCTGTATTCTTCTTCTTCTTCTTCTTTGTGCGCAAATAATAAGGTTGAGTTCCTTGCATTTCTTGTTCAACATATTAAGCTTTCTTCTCAACATGTCCAGTTGTGTTTCTATAATCGATGCATAATGTCCAAGCTTATGACAATTATAGCATTCAATTTGAGAATTTTTATACCTTTGGCTTTCATCTCTTCTTGTGAAACTTTCTCTTCCACGCTCTTTGTAGGATAGTTTTGGCCTCTTTCTCCATTGGCGAATGTCTTGTAATGAGTTCGTCCCTCTCTTCCACGACCTCTACCACGTCCTCTTTGTGGCTTAGATTCTGCACAATAGTTTGGACTTGTCAGCAATGGAGAAGCTCGCCATGATGTTCCAAGACATTTTGTTTTAAAATTGAATAAAAATCAATGTGAAATATAACTTCTCATACTAAACAAAATTGTCTACATCTTAGTCCATTCCCTTTCTTATTTTTTTCCCTT
>JANAVB010005254.1:0-66006 GCA_029216955.1 Iris pallida
GTTCCTGCATTTCTATAAACTATGATAATAAATCTGTTATTGAACTACTAAAGTATGATTCTATGAATGCTAAGATGAACAGGCACCTGCAGCTGCGCTTCAAGTCAATAAAGGCCTATTGGGCAAATATGTGGTTCTTGACTATATAAAGTTAGATAGAACCTTACAAACCACTTGACGAAGGGTCTGTCTAGGACATTGATCCTAGAATTATCGAGGGGGATGGGGTTAAGCCCATAGTATAGTCACCAGCAGTGGCAACCCAACCGAGTCTGACTGGAGATCCCAAGAAGCCGGTTCAATGGGTAGGAACAAGCTGGACTATGTGACTATTATGAAACACTGTCACACCCCAGAACCATACCGGAGAGCGGGGGACAGACACAACCAGCTATGTATATAGAAGTGTAATCCACCTCGATATACGGTCACGGCTGTCTTGATGTATGAGGGTTTATCTACAAGCCATCAGTCTCTATGGTCAAGAACAAGCCTAGTATCTCAATCTCAAGCAAGTAATAATACTAACAGATGTTAGACCATCATATATTCAATAGTAAGGCATTCCACATATTTTATATACAGATGATCATGAAGCTTGTCGTACAAAATACAGGACTAGCAAGAGTTTCAGTCATACATGATCAACCCTAAGATTTGTCAATCATGTTACAAGCCCTTAGGCAGACAAGAAATATAAGTATTCAATACGAGCTAACACTTGATCGACGGCTAAACGCCTCAAAAGAATAATTTTACAATAGAGTGAAAGAGCAAAAAAAACCCAATCGTTGTCAGGGTTACGTCTATGTTCACACATCTGGCTGGAAGGCTGGAAGATCCTTGGGTGCTGCTCCGAAATCTGGCCATACAAACCAGCTGGGTCAGACCCCAGAAAGAGCAAGTACGACAAGAGCTTTCACTTAAGAACTAAAACCAGCATGTCAGAACATAAATAAGAATATAATAGAAATTATGAAATGTAAATAAGGAAACAAATGACGAGGAGAGGAACTATTCCGAAAGCCATGTTATAATCCTTAAACCAAACAAGGATCGGGGTTGTAACCCTTCGTCTGAACAACCGGGTCTGTAGCCATTTATTACTAAGAGTAAAGCGTAAGCAAGCATGTCTTGAGATAGCATGTACTAGATCTAGACAAGACTAGACAGGATTGGACTCCATCCAACATTTACGGCCAAGCAAAGAGTACAACTTGATACTTTAACTAACTAGGGTTATCACAAGCCTAGTTACTAGCAAGATGCAATGCGATGTTCCGGCAGTCACAAGTCCTGCAGCTATCCAGGTTATCCAGGCAAGGTTCATGTAGAGTTATCAAGAATTATTAGGTGACTTGGAGTGCAACACATGATAGTGTGCATATTACTTGTTTCAAGAAGTGCCCCACATGACAGTGGGTTGAAAATGTGTCCTACTCGTCGGCAGGCTACAAGTCCATCAGGTGTGGTCGGGATAACGGGATCGCCTGTAACTGGAAACATCTCTATATGAGCTACTTTGATCAATCTAGTAATTAACCTAGTCAGATTCAGCATGAATCCCTGACCGTGGTAACCAGGGATGCAAGTCCTAGACATGATGCGAGACGAGACTGGTAGCTTATACAAGCACATTCAAGAACAATCACCCACGATGTCAACGAGTTATTACTCAGCATGTCAAGATAGCCATCGCAACAGCATTCAAGATTACATGTCAGGTTTACTTATCAAGATTACTTGTCAAGAGTGCGCCACGGCGGGCCACTATCAAGATTACTTATCTTGTCAAGAGTGCGTCATGATGGACCACCATCATGAATTATCATGTCAAGTTACTTGTCAAGAGTGCACCACGATGGGTCACTATTTAAGAGTTATCATGTAAAGCTATATTGCCATGCCGTGTTCAGGGTTAAATTAAAACAAGCTATGCCCAAGATTCACAATCATCAAATCGGGTAGTCACAAGTTAGGCTGAGTATAAGGTGTAAGCAATTTAAAACATAAAATAATATAATAAAAAGAACATGAAAGGGGCAAGGGCATGGGGGCGAAGGAAACATGCGGCCAAGGCATGTGGTCCGCAGGACCAAGGCGGTCTGGATGACAAAATGGGACATGAACTCATGAGGCCAAGGACTCATGCGGTCCACATGAACAGACGGTCCACAGGGCGCATGCGGCCGAGGACTCATGCGGCCAGACTCATGCGGTCCGCAGGACTGCATGCGGCCAAGAGCTCATGCGTCCGCAGGACCAAGGCGGTCCGTAAGGCGCATGCGGCCGAGAACTCATGCGGCCAACTCATGCGGTCCGTAGGACCAAGGCGGTCCGCAGGGCGCATGCAGCTGAGAACTCATGCGGCCAGACTCGTGCGGTCCACAGGACCAAGGCGGTCTGCAGGACTGCATGCGCGAAGGGCTCATGCGGCCAGACTCATGCAGTCCGCAGGACTGCATACGGCCAAGGGCTCATGCGGCCAGACTCATGCGGTCCGTATGACTGCATGCGGCCAGATTCATGCGGTCTGCAGAACTACATGCGGCCAAAGACTCATGCAGCCAGACTCATGCAGTCCGCGGGACTGTTCATCTCTAAAAATTCAAGAAAGATGGTCATAGAACCCATGAACTTCAAAATTGCACAACTCGGCCAAAACGAAACAAAATCTAACCTTTCAAAGGTCAAATTTGGGTAAAATGAAATTCTCTACCACATGGAATAACTAGATTTTGAAAACAAGCAAGTTTAATAGATCAAAACCTAGGAAATCAAAATGACATAAACTTAGATCTACAAGAAAATATCCACCAAAATTAAAAAATGTCTAGTTCTAAAGTGTCATAGAATCATGTAAGAAAGACAATGGAACAAATAGAATTAGGTTCCTCCATGAAGCAAGTTGCACTTGCCTAGGTTTCTTTGTAGGTGGAAAGAGTTATGAGGAAGAAGAAGTAATGAAGAGTAAAGGAAGAGAGAGAAGGTAGTTGGGGATTTATAAAGAGAGGGGATGGTTCAACATGTTGAACCAACCATCAAAATAAACCAAACCAAGCCATCCAAAGCAAGCCAAGTTGGACCAACCCAACCCAAGGTCAACCTTAGTCAACATACTTTAAGGCAAGCAATAATAAATACAAAAATACAGTAAATAAAATACGGGTTTGTATACGTACACTGGAAATACGTATAACGAAAAACGGGAGTGACAACACTGACCCTGAGATTAAATTCTCTTTAAAATAAAGCCCAAGAGGCTGTACATGTGTTCATTAATACACCATCCCTATGGTGACAGTGTTCCTTGTGTGATATGGATAGGGTGAGTTTAAACTCTTAATAAGTCCAAGCATGACATGCAGGTTGATTCCTATCACCAACCCTTGAGGACTAACCTATATGAGAGGTCGTGAGGGCCGCAACTATAGGACAGTGTTATCCTAGACAACTCTCATGAACGTGTAAAAGTGCGCATGACCAATCAACGCGCCACCCGATAGACCCAAGTACCTTTAGCGTACAATGTGTGCTATTTTCTAAGTCTGGTTCAAGAAGACTGATTCAAGTCGTAGTCCATCAAGCTCTTCTTCAGACAAAGATAATAGTCACTACGTGAGATTCAAGGCTGTAGCCAATCTTATTTATGCATAGTATACAACTGTCCAGAAAATTCTCTTATATTCTTTCCTTTTAATTCTTTAGAACTTGCCTTTTTTGGGGGGGGGATTGTTGGTGCTGTTGCCTTTCTGGCCGCTAATTAAATCTGCCTTTATGCTCCTGTCTATTGCACAACCTATATAATGAGGTCCTTCTCATTCCTTCTTCTCTACAGAAAAACAATTCCTCTACAAAACCTCTCTAAAATTTTTGTCTCTCAAATTGCTTTTGTTGTTTATTGTTGCTCTGGGCAGAGCTATGTCAGGGTCACTCTCTCTTCGTCGTGTGCGGCAAGGAGATTCCGGTGGAGCGAGAATTTTACCACTAGAAGTGTTCGGAAATAGTCTGTATATAGATCCGGACTAACTCTTAGGGCAGTGTTACGTGCGCGACTTCTCCGGAGGCCGGTTTTTTCTTTTGTTTGCAGATTTTTAATCGAAAAATTTTGACAAAAATCCAAGAGTAACTTTATACAAATATTTCCATATTTGATATCCAACTTTTAACTTCCTCGTATTAAATCTGAATTAAAACATGGCACTTGCATTGTGTTTTTCAATGAGAAAAAACATGGCACAAAAAGAGGGAGAAAGGGAGAGATGGCTATGATAATTATATATTAGTATGAAAGTTTGAGTTAGCGGGCGAATAAATAATTTTTTTATCCATAATATTGATATTTTAGGTAAGAAATGTTATACCAAAATATTAGTGATGTCCTGGTATTTGGATTATAATTAGAATATATTTAATTTAGATTTCTTAGCATACTTACTAATCAAATAAAAGAAAAATCAAGAAAGTGAGTTTTTCTTTTCTTTTTCTTTTTCTTTTTTTCTTTGAAAAATGTAGGATGCAAATTGATTGCATAAATTTTTCTTTTTCAAATTTACATATTTCCAAGGAAACAACTAGAAACATCAATACAAATAATAATAACTAGTGAGAAATTCTTCGGAAACCCTAATGGAAGAAATAAAAGATAGAGAAGAGGTCTTTGTTGATTTTTATCGGAAAGTAACCCTAGAATGAATGGTTGCGTTGCCATATTTATATACAAAACTAAGTTTGTTACAAAGGATAACAATTATATCCATTGGTTCACATAATCAAGGGCATACCCACCTTGTGGGCTGGGGTGGGCTCTAGCCCACCTTTTTTGTGTGTGCACTTTTTATCATATATATATATATTTTTTTATCATATATTTTTGTGTGTGCGCTTTTTATCATATATATATATATTATAATATAATTAATAATATATATATATATATCTATATATATATTATATATATATATATATATATTATATATATATATATATATAATATATATATATATATATATATATAAGGGGTTTTGCCATAAATTATGGCTTAGCCCATTCTAACTTGAATTTCTGGTTCTGCCATTGTACATAATCACAGGTAACTAACTACTACATATGGTTAGGTGGTCCAATATATTGGGATTGGTTGGGGTTCCTCTAGGGAAGAGAAAAGAAACAAATTTCTTGGAAATTCTAAATTATTCATTCACATTAGTTAATATTAACTTTGAGGCTCTGGTTAAAAACCTTTTCTAATTGCCAACATGACATTGAAATGTCGCATGTTGGACCAAAAATTGGAGAGAAATACCAGCCAGTCTGGCTTGCATGCAGACGATCTATGTTTTTTATATTTATTTTTATTTTTATTTTTTAGATGACAGACGATCTAATGTCAATGGCTGTTTTGAAAGTTACAAGTTTTTGTTTTGTGGATAATATTGTTTTTCATGAAAGTGCATAATTTATGGGCATACTTATATGTAGCTCATTGGCGTCCTTGTATGGGTCGGGTCAAGCTCTTATAAGTAAAAAAAATGTGATAATAAATATGTTGTCGGGATTCAATCCCTCCTCTACAAAACAAAATAATTGAACATTGTCTTAACCAAGAAAAACCCGATGAGTTTGGTTTATGATTACAAAACAGTTAAATATAACTAGATAAAAAAGGGCGATGATGAGCCTGGCCTGTACGATGCGGGGCATCCACAACGTTGGAGGACTGACGAAAAATGGCCATGATCTGAGCTGGCGTGGGACATAATGGTGAGCCATGTGCATGAAAACTCATCGGCTAGGGCATCGTGCGGACGGTCGAGGACCGACACCATTCTACCACGGGTATAAACGACGACTGACCACGCGGCGTCGTGCGGCGTCCAATGGGCGTCGGGAAGACGTCGTAAGGGCGTCGTGCGCATAGAACGCACTACAGGAAAAATGTGTTTTTACGGCGTGCAATGTGCGCCGTAAAACACTTTAGACGGCGCACATGCTAACGTCGTATTAGCCCATGCCGTAAAAAGATGGTAGTTTAGATGACATATTTTGCGTGTCGTTAAACTTTATTTGTGCGTCGTCTTACTCATCCACGACATTTATTGCATGCCGTGAAAAGAAAATTATGGCATGTATTGGCACGCCGTTAATACACATTCACGACACACATATACACGCCGTTAATGCACAATCATGACATTCAAATGCACGATGTTAATATTATTTTATGACATTCCTTTGCACGTCTTTATTTGTCAATTATGACATTCATTGTATGTCGTAAAAGTATCATATACACATCAATTAGGACATATTTTGCACACATTAAATTCTCTTCAATTTTTTTTAAAAATCTGCCTTTTATATAATCAATTTTACTTTTGACATTCAATCACAAAGCATATAATATACACAACAATTATAAAAATAATAACTTTCATTAAAACAATAATGTCAGTACATCCAAATCCAAAAATACTTTACAATCAATACAACGATTTGTATAAGTAC
The DNA here is from genome assembly GCA_029216955.1 of Iris pallida. Taxonomy (NCBI): domain Eukaryota; kingdom Viridiplantae; phylum Streptophyta; class Magnoliopsida; order Asparagales; family Iridaceae; genus Iris; species Iris pallida. The sequence continues at coordinate 6,508 of JANAVB010005254.1, forward strand.
TAACTTTCATGAAACCATAATATCAAATCTTATGAATCTCAAATCATAGCTACATCTGCCTACTGAGCATAACTGAAATAAAGTACATCTTACTAATAACCGTAAAAAATAAAATACACTTACTAAGTTCAGTAAAAAATAGTTACAAGAGCCTCACTCACAGCTACATCTGCATGCTGAGCATTCCTTTAAGATGCAAAAAGTTTGCAGAGGCACAAACAAATATCTGAAGATCAAGTCTGCCAATTTATAGGTCTATCCAATCCTTGAACAACATCATATAAAGAGGCACATTCACAGCAGCAATAACAACGACTGATCGAAATACCTATAGTAGTCTTTGAATCAATATCCGTGCCTTCAATTTGCTCGAGCGAGTTGATTTTTTTAGGCTAGTATTCAACATAAACAATTCGTCTGGCCTTGCGATGTATGCTTCTTTGCTGCTGCTCGCAACTTGATATTACCCCTACAGAAGATAGGCAAATAAGGTTTTTGGTGTCGTTGAGGCAAGTGAATCATTTGCTAACGAAAAGTGATGGCCATTATCGCAAGCAGCACAGTCATGCCAGTAGCACTGAAAGTGCTGCTCTATCTTGTACAACAAACCAAAAGATTAAGAGGTAAATGTCAACAAGTTACGGGGAGAACTTGAAAGTAAACCTTCCTCTTGATCCTGCATCTGTCTTTATAACTCGGACAGGAGTCGAAGCTTTCTTAACAAATGCATTGTTATGGAGCTCTTGCACTGACTAAACCGGTCCCAACAGCCAACAAAACCATTTGTTGGCCAAATAACGAGCAAAAGAAGAGTCGCGACAAATTGAGATAGATACCTGGGAAAAGCAAGTCAAAAAGTACCATATAAATGAGTGACAATATTGGCAGCAACCAGGCAAAATACCAAATGTAAAATGTTAGGGCCAAGAGGAATAGCAAGTTGAGGGGTTAGCATCATAGAATTAAGAATACCAGACATACATGTGCGTTTGATTGGCAGAAAACACAACTGAGTGGAAACTTCAGGTTATGTGCTGGTTAGATTTGAAGGACCGATCACGGTGAGCAGCATAAATGATGGACATAGATTTCCTTGCTGCCAGTTTATTGTCCCTAGTATGCAGTAGAACTGATATTAGACTACATTATTTTCCAATAGCAAAATACATGCATACATATTACCTCTGGCACATCGCCGAAGGGTGTTGAGTGGGTAACTTTACACTAATCATGATCATGACCAGACAATACAAGTATCTGTGCAGTTTTAATTTTTCAATAGTGCTGCTTTACATGAAAGATCAAGCAAATTTTTTCGGAACGGGAGAAGCTTACAGGTCAGATTAATCCCAGCATTTTCTTGAAGTTTCACTGCTGAGATAGTTTTGATATCTACATGAAGAAGCATAAAGATGAAACCACCCAATATGCATGATTAACTCTAATAGGATGGTTATAACTTCTAAATCTCAACTTATATCACTACCAACTCAAGTCAAGGAGAGTACTTAAGGAACACAAGGGGAAACAAATATCGTAACAGAAATAATAAAAAACTTAAACAATTTCATGTCGATCTGTCATTAAACTAATCATGCTTTAATATATGTTTGTATTACAAACTGCTGACAATTTCCGTATGTAAAAAAATGAAGGTAATAAAAGAACCCCATTAGCATAAAAGTAAAGCAAAGGCGGAGCTCAATTGGGTAATTCTTATGTCAAAAGGAGGTAGTGCTGTTCTTTTTTCTGCATAGCCCCATTCAAATGAATTTATAACAGATTAAGAAATTAGTTTCTTAAAGCATTTATATGTTGCTCCTTGGCCCTTAAAAGGCATAAGAGAGGAAGAAATTGGAATTCACCTAAAAAGCACAAAGTTTTGGTAGTAGGAAATTTCTCATGATGAACTTCTTGAATTTTTTTGAAGCACTTCCATACTAATACTTGAAATGCAAAAACATCTATATGTAGACTACTAGTGCAACCACAAAAGCAGCAGCCATAACCAAGAAATGTATAGCTTACATAAGTACTTAAGAAAGCACTGAAGGTACCTATTTTGAAATATTAGTATCCCTCTAAGGAAGTAATGTCTAATGAGGGAAGTAATGTGTCTACTAGGTGTATGTATCCTATTTTAACCCATAGGAAATCAAAAATTTAGGAGACGATTGCCCTCCATATACGAACCTAGGGTGAGTCTGAACCTCGTTACCACAACCTCCAAATATCTCATATCCACGAATAGGATACACACACCTAATTGAAATGGCAAGATAAGTATTATTCATAACCGACACGTCTGGAAAGCTCAATTAATTCATGCAAAATTACCAATTATGCTAGAGAATGAACACATTGGTAAGTGCCAAAAAAAATTGTTTTCTGTACTAAAACTTGAAATTAGAAAAAAGGCATGACAAAAGTATATAAATGCAAATGTCCGAAGTGGAAAATTACGGGACACACAACTGCGAGAATGTAACATTCACAAAATATCATGGAGAGAAAAGTGTATATAGAAAACCAAACTGTAAAGAAAACCAGAATAGTTTAAGATATACCCCACTATTTTAATTAAAATTTTGATTATTTTACATATAATGGAAGCATTTGCTAATTTTTTAGATAAGTGGAAGCATATGCTATTTTCTATATTTGTAATTTAGGCATTTGCTAAATATTCAAAAAAAATTGTCAGGTGGACCCATTCCGAACAATACTAACAGGCCTTTCAGTTCGAAAGAAACAAGACTGCATGAACTACCATCATATATTGGTAATATGTCCCAAAAAACATTGTTAGTTCATCATAAATATCCTCAGTCTTAATTCATCATGATTACAGCTTGTCGGTTGCATCAGTTCATGCATGCAAAACTTGTAAAAAACAACATTCATGCATGTGTATTGAATATGATCTATACTAATCTGTAGGTCAAACAACAAGTATAATCCGTATTAGTTATCAACATTAAACCTATTAACTTGTATACTTCATAATATCAAAATACTAACATATATGTCAAGTCTCATTAATGATCTTGTGTGACTGTCTGAGGACTATCATCTACAGGTGAAATCATAGTCCAATGCATTTCCTACATGTTTCTCTATTTTTTTTGTTGCTTACTTTCCTGGATCTACACCTTTCCTTCTTGCTTGTACAAAAGCCTACACTGACATTTTTCTTTTTAGTTTCCTATGTATAAACGATATATAACTTTTAGCTAAACCTTACCTATTCTTATTTATACAAGTTGTAGCCTATTACAATTACCTAATCCTAATCCTAGAACTTACCCAAATTACTATCTAATTGTAGTCCAGCCACTAATTATATTGTTCCCCTTTTCATTTTAGCTGCCTCTTTCGCTCTCCGAGCCCTTTCCTTCCTAATCTATGCTCCCCCGGGGCAGGCACCTGCAGTCTCTGCAGCATTTTTGCAACATGTGCCTACACCCTGCGTGTAATGATAAGAGAAAACAGTCGAATAGTTAGAAAAATCAGCAACGTGGTTTGGAAATGGAATGAAAATTCATACAAAATATTTAAAGGTAAGTATCACCCAAGTGAAGAATTCAAATTCCTTAACCAAATGATAAGGTGGAAGAACGATGAAGCAGATCATGCTCTTAAACCTCAATAAATTAGTACACTGGCATCAACAGGTTCTTAGAAAGTTATGTTCAATAATAATCACAATAGTGATCAATAGACAAATTAAATTAAGATGAGGGATGAAATATAACAAACTTATGTTGCAAGATAGGGATGAAATATAACAAACTTATGTCACACAATAAATGCATTAAAAAAATAACATACCTGCAGTTTGACAAGCCTTGCTTGAAGTGCTTTGTAATAACCCAGCTTCTTTGCAAATTAAAGCATCAGCCTGGAAAATATATTGATTAGTTCATTTGATACCATATTAGTGGTAAATGAAAAAAAACTGTATTAGATGGATGAGTAACACCAGTATGAAGGGTACTAAACAAGAAAGATCATGGATTACCTAAACTCAAATGCCCTACTAACAAGATTAGGCAAAGCTTACAAGGTGTTGGCATGGTATGACAGTATGCTACAAAGTACGAGGATTGCTTTATAAAAAAATCGAATAAGGTGAACCTTACATTTTTCTCAAAGATCAACAACTTTAAAATATTTCTAGAGCATAAAATGAAGATACAACTTATTCATTCGCATATAGATCATGAATTCGGATAGTCAATGTAATTATTCAGAATGGTTAGCACCATGCAGGGGTCTATGTTTCCTTTTTTATAAGTTCCCTTTACATTTTTGAAGCAGTTCGGTCAGGTTTCAACATGTTCTCAAGGAAACCTGTAACACCCAGTTTTCCAGATGAGGGTAATTTTAAAATTTTGTAATTATAATTATTATTTATTGATATTTATTTTATTTTTTATTTTGGTGATTTTTTAATCTTTTTAAAACTATTTAAAATCATGACTTGTGATTTTGGTGTTTTGCTAGTGAAACCGTAGAGACTGTCTACCCTAGAGCCTAGCCATGTGATTAGGGTACTCCATTATTTTTAGCTTGAGGGTATTTTGGTCATTTTGAACTAATTAAATTTAATAATATTTATTTGGAATTTAATATGATTAATGGGATGGTGTGATTTTAATATCATTTAATTGATTGTCTTGTGTTGTGTTTAGCCTAACCTAGATTTGACTTAACCTACATTAGTCCTAGTTAGCCATGGTTAGACTAAGTTAGATTGGGATTTGTCATGGTTAGTCATGGCTAGTCATGATTTGTGATTTTGGCTAGTCATTAGTCATATTGTTTAGTTAAGACTAGTGATAGGCTAACTAGATTTCATCTAGCCATTGATTTGTCTGGATTGATGGAGAACCCTTGGATCAACCCTAGCCCTAGATTTTAGTGTAGCCATCTTTGGGATTCCCCTTATTTAATCCCTCCCAAAAACCCTTGTCTTCTTTATTCATTTTTCCATTTCTCAAGAACAAGGTGAGCTCCAACTTCATTCATTCATAACTTCTCCATTTCTCATCCTTTTTCAACCAAACTTTTGCATTAGGATCTAATCCATGAATGCTTTCTGTCCATGGTGAATATTTTCAGTGGAGGAATAATTTGGAGCATTTGGCCATCAAGGAGAACACCCTCATTTGAGACTTTTTCTTGCAAATTGCACATATAGGTAAATCCCTATTCCCTCCACCAAATTTAGATTTCTTTGCATGGATAGGAAGCCCTAAGTGTCCTTGTACTGTAGGAATAGGATTTGCACCCTCTCGTGTCCTGTACGTGTCCGTATCGGACACGTATCAGTTGGTAACCGCAGGTGTTCGACGAAATGCCACAATGGGCATTTCGATTGAGATTTTGAATTGTGTTTGAATAGAAATTTGTGTCTTGGTGTCGCTTATGGGTTTCTAAGTGACTGATTGAGTTCGTGTCGATTTGGTGTCGAGTTGGACCCTTGGACACGCCTGTGCGCACGTGAGCAGCGCTGTCCTGCTACCAGTGGGGTCGTACGGCCAGTTCTGGACACGTGGGCGGGTGTCCTTTGACGCAGAGCTCGGGGCAGTATCTGACACGACACTTCCCAAGTCTCGTATCCTTTGGTTTCGTGTCGAGTACAGGATTCACCCCGCAGTGGACACGCGCACCAGTCGACTGAACCCAGTCCAGTGCATTGGGTTTGTGCGTGTGTTTGGACACATTGTGTCCAGTTTTTGGACACTATATTGAGTGTGTGACACGTGTATATGTTGGTTATTATTTACCAACTCCTTATTTGTAAAATGATGATTAATTGGATTCAATTCTTGATTTCCCAATACGACTGATACTGTCTATATCAGTGTTTATGGTACACTGCTCTTCAGTTTCCTTGGGTTTAAATTATTATTTTACTGATTCTAATGATGATGAATGTTTAGATTTAGCTCACCTGCATGTGCTATGAGTGATGAGTAGATTAGATTGCAACCTTGATGGTTAATTGGTTTCGAAATCATTGATTTCTATTTGGACTGATACCTCTTAACTGCACTATATTTTTCTGAGTTAATTTTATTTTCTGAGTTTTGTGATTTCTTAAATGATGATTAGATCACCTACATGTGTTAGAATTGTAGTTCATATTAACCTTGATTTGTGTTGATGCAAAAGGTTTTGGTTTCGTTTTGAGTTCCTGAGAATTAATAGACTAAATTATGTCCTGTTCATTGGTTTATAAAACCTGAGAACACTTGGACTGTTTTGTATTCCTGAGTTTGTGTGAAGCATTGGATTCGAATGTGGGAATGTAAATTTTGTACACTGTTTGGCTTTTTCTATTAATGTTTCAGTGGGTTATGAACCTGAGATTTAAATGTTTAAATTTGAACATGAACTGATTTTCATAACTTATATGAATGCTTGTGTAAACTGAGAGCCGTTTGCCATTCAATGCTCTTCTAATTCCCTGAGATTTAACCTGTAAAATTGAGTTGATTCCTTCTTAAAACAAACTTCGAATGTAGTTGACAAATGGTTTTCAAATGGGATGCATGTTTTCGAATTTGACATTAATAAATAGGTAGGACTGTTATAGCTGTCCTTGATTTCCTTTCCTTTTTAAACTGTTAACTGAAATAGTTTTGACATAACACATTGTTTGCAAATCGAGTTATCACTGTTTGCAACCAAACTGAGAACATTCCTGTCATTTTTCCTATTGTCTGAACACACACACACATGGATTTGGTTTCAAGGCTGCATTTAGTTCCAGTAGATGGCTTTTGACACTGTCATTTATTACCTGGAACCAAGTCATACACATATGTTACTCACTGTCACTTACACATATGTAAATCATATACACATATTCCCTTCACTGATGGCTAATGCTTTCACTCACACACATTCCACATTTCCTGCAACACTCTATGTTCCTGTAACAACCATATATACTCCTTACACACACTGTTAACTGGACTTTACTGTCTTTGGGATTCCTGTACAGACACATACATTAAATCAGCACACACACACATCTGCTACACACACACACACCTGTACACTGTCACCTAGATTCTACATACACACACACTGAACACAGGTACACTAAATTGCACACACATATTGTATGATTCACTATCTCACACACATGTCACAGTTTCCTCACATTGCCATGATATGCCCTTTTTCCCTATCTATGAAGATACAAAATACATTTCTATATGTGTATGTGATCCTATAGCTATATATCAATGCCTAATCTAATGTGAATATGTGAATGGTAGTGTAGGGTGTATAGGAATTTCAATGTGTTGATAACTTATAATTATTTGTGGTTGATGTGAGAGCTTAGGATGGTTTGTTAGAGCTTAGAATGGTTGTTAGACCTAGTCTAGTTGGACTTAGACTAGTTTGACCTAGTTGACCTAACTTTAACTTCTAGGGTTGACCAGAGTTGACCAAGAGTTGACTTTGGACTAGATTGATCTAGATTCATTTAGAATGCATTGAATTGCATCTTATTATCATTTTAGACTTATAGTGACTTGTACTGTTCTATAGGAGACAGACACCACTCCTCGGACAGTAGATATTCTTCAGATACTCAGGATACAGGCGAGTACATTCTCTGATCATTTATATCCTGCTAGAATTATTCTCATGCTTTAAATTATTTTACTTGATGCTGTCACGTTGGTCACACGGATTAGTACTATATGGATCCTTTCTTGAGATGTTATCCCCTCAGGGAGCATCGGATACTACATGTTCTGTGCGTTTCACTTATATTGTGTATCACTATGCTTCATGGTTCATTGAATCACTTATGACGTGTACTCTCATGATTACAGAGTCTTCCTTGAATCCCCCATTTATGGGCTTTCCTAGAATCCCCATTTATGGGACTATCATGTACCACCCTTCGGGGGTCGTTACATGAATCATAACATAACCTGGCCGGATCCTTGTGTATTGATTGGGGGTACGGATGCGTAGAAGTGGACATGTGAATAATATCCAAGTAGTGTAGCATCAGAATCCTTCCGTAGTGTAGCATCAGAATCGTCCTATGCCATTTACATGTCTATATTGTACTCTGACTCACTAACCACTGTTAGTTCTCTATTTATAGTAGATATTTCTATTACAGTTCTCTCTATGTTTACATTCTGTACTTCTTTCAGTTCTTGTATCTTACTTTACTGTATGATTATATTTTCTAACCTGCTATGAACTGTTGAGATGTATTGTGCTTGCTCCGTCCTGATTGGACACCGTTGAATGTTTACAGAGGACGAGGATGAGGCTGGTGTTGACACTTTTTATAGGACAGCTCTAGATGATACCTGTGATCCGGATTTCCAGCCGGATCCACTAGCTATAGAGACTGAGGCTCCATAGTCTAGGTTTTACTATTTCTGTCATTTGAGATCTGGATTGTATATATTCTTTCATATTCAGTAGTTGAGACTTTGTATTTCAGGATTGTTTGCTGAGTTGTTATCTTAGACACTTCGACTCTTCTGATCATCGGTATTTCATTTGAGTTCTATATCATATCGTACTTCTTCTTCCTTAGTTGTAATTGAGTTTACATTCTGCTATGTCACCCCCATTCGGGGAGTATAAACTGCTTAGCCTTATACTGATTAGATGCATGAAACCTAGGACAGCGTTCTACCGCCGACACTGCGGCGTAGGCTGGACGTACCCACTGTAGTGCCCCGTCCCGCTCAGTCAATCGGAGGAATCAAAATGCCGACGGCGTTCGGACTTGGCCTTGCAACGGCCGTTTGAAGACATCGTTCAGGTGGGGTAGTTTCGGTGAACTTGCCCCATCTTTGCCTTCACATAATAAATCGTGTTTTCAACTTGCACAAGTAGGCTTAATAATAAAAGAGATGAATCCACATAGCTAAGGGAATAATCCCGATGAGTCAAAATGAGTTAGAACATGGAAAACGTCCCACGGTCGGCTTAGAGTTGGTGCACGGCGTGCTTTGAAAATGACACTCGGTCCTTCGTCCCGTGGCTTGGGAGAAGGGAAGTTGGTCTTCGACACAAAGTTATGAAATAGCCTAAGTCATAGGCGTCGCCTGCGTGAATGCTTGTTAAAGCATGCACGGTCCCGTCGAATTGTCCCGACACTTGAGTTGGCCTAAGTCATAGGCGTTGCCCACGTAAATGCTCGATAAAGCATGCACGTTTCCATAACGCAAGGCTTGGCATAGCCTTTGCTCGTCCTTTAAGTCAAGTTATAGGCTCGATTAAGTTAGGCAAAGTTATGCCGATCGACCTAAGTCATTTCTAGTGCTGTCCCGCTCTTTCTGCGGCTGTCAACTTAAATAGCCCCACGATCCCACGGCCCGTCATATAAAGTATGACTTGGGCGATAGTGCCGCGTAGAGCGGAAGTCGAGTTGAGGCACGATTGCACGATCCTAGATTTTTAAAGGCACGGGCCACGATTGATTAGTTGAGTTTTTGGAAAGTGTCTAAATAAGTTGTTGTCTTGAGTTAAAAGAAAGGAAGAAAGAAAGAAATGCTCACGACTGGGTCGTTGAGGCAAGAAAGAACAATGCTCGTGACTACGGGTCGTCGAGGCAAGATCTCAGATATGAGAAATGGCACTAAAAGAGATGGTAACACCAGAAGTGAATGACTATGTGAGACGTCAGTTTGAGTCGGTCTTGTATGGTCATGGACAACTTGTCGACAAGGTAGAGTTTCCCCGAATCGGCAACCTGTGGCGCCACGGGACCGATTGCGGCCTAAGGAAACATAAAGGCTCTGGGAGCCAAGCTGCGCCTGGGGCAAAGTATTCGGTGGACGCGGAATAGGGCTAGCTACCCAAAGAAGGTCCATCCTATACTCAGCAAAAAGGAGTCCACTATGGCTCTGGGAGTCAGTGACCAAATCATATAAATGAGTCGGCATAGCGGCAGATCCGCGGGTATGCCTTTGGATTGAGTTGAGTTGTCGAAGGTGTATACAAGCTAGAATACAAGTATTGGACTTAAAGAATGGCTACAACATAGGCGACGTGCTTCGGCACGAGATGTGGCATTGAGTCTTGAGTTGTCGGCATATAGTTGTATGAGTTGGTTGAGTTGTTTGAGTGTAAGTCGGGAAACCGCCGTAAGGCAAAGTCAGTCGTGTGACACTAAACCCACAAGTCTTGGTTGGGTCAGTTGGCGATCAAAGTAACAAAGGGGCCACGAGGCGGCGATATGGTTGAGTTGCACTGAGTTGCGAGGCACGGCACGAAGGAGTTATAGCACGGTCCGTAAGGAAATTGGGTACTACCGCGTAGTTGCGTCTCTGATTCTGGCCGAAAGGCAAGCACGACCTGATAGGTTAACGTTGTGGCACGAGAAGTGGTCTAGAGGCAAAGTATGAGTAACGTTGACATTGCAAGCATGGGATGGTTTTGACACACAAGTTGCGCCAAGGCGTCGGTCCTAAAACTGAACCTAAGGCAAGAGTAGAAAGACAATCGAAAAGGGATTTAAGCTGCACAAAGTAAATGAACGTGTAGGTTTTGTATGGGTGGGCGAGAAGCTCACTCCACCAGTACAGTTGAGTACTGACACCCACACAGTGTTCATGTGCAGGCACAGGTAGAAGCTCGTGGCGCGGAGCCCGCTTGGATGCGTCGAGGCACAGGAGTTCCTTGGCGATTCAAAGCGTGCAGCCGCATGGATTGAAGACTTATACAGGACATAATGTATGGACATCGCCTTCCGAAGCTTCCGCTGGATCGACAAATATTGAGAGATGAGAGAGAGAGAGAGAGAGAGAGAGCAGAGTAAACTTGTAATGAGAGAAAAGTGAGCTTGAGTGAGCTTGAGAGACTTGTAACATTGGCCTTGCGCCCCATTGTAATCTTTGTTTCAATATCAATACAGATCATCTTTTGAGAAACTTGTGTTTGTTCTAAATTCCGCTGCTATTATTTAACGTCTCTGCTTGGGACTTCTGTGCGACGACCCCGTCGCAGCCGCTGAAATCGGCCGTTATGGAACCCGCCTTGCACGAGCGCAATCTAGGCTCGTGCAGCATCACGCCTTAGCGAGGACGATCGCTCCTATGGGAGCGGGACGTGACATAGTGGTATCAGAGCACGGCTTTACGTCCTTGGACTATCGATTGAATTCTTTAACTCCGTTGTTTCCGCAAACTCTGAATCGTTGCTTCCGCAAGTTGAAATCGTTGGTGCGCTCTCTCTCAAATGTTCTACGGGATGTCCATACAATAAGTCTATCTATTTTGCAAAATGTAGGAGAACAGTCTTTGACAACAAAACAAAAGATGGTTTGCGTAAGCACGGTTGGCTAGGTCGGGCTGGGCATATACACTAAAGTTGTGTCGACCTTAGAAAAGTCGAGTGCGAGATTCAAATTATGTCGGACGAGAATGAGTTGAACTCGATTGAGTAAAGTAAGATGAGTATCGATAGGGGTACTATCGAGCGACGATAACGTCGGTGCGATATAGACGAGCGTGCTTGGATTTCGAGGAACGATTTGGACAAAAAATTTGAAGAAGTAGATTGTGAATCAAATGTTAAGTTGAGGATTTGTTGAATGACTTCATCCTTGAGTAGTGTATGCGATAGGCTCAGGGATATCGAACGATGCGAATTGAGGAAAATATGTTGGTCGATGACTTAAGATTAACGGATGAACGATACTCAAAATTGGTCTGAGGGAAATTGATGATTATAAATGTAGAGGAGATTATCCAGTCGGACGATAGCACCATTCGCACGACTCAGAATTTGGTTGCAAAGGAAGATCGTCTGGTTACGCATTTCGTCGATGGTATTGAGGCGTATCAAAGATCGATATACGATAACTCGGGGGCACTCCAACTCACCGAGTGACGATCGTACAGTGTTATCGTTCGGTCGGATGTGATGCCTAGGATTTTGATTGAGATGGATGTTGGATGAAAATGAAAGTGTCTTGATGGTTACGCGGATAATCACAACGTCAACATTCTTGTCTTGCGCGAGCGCAACTCTAGCCTCGCACATACGTTGCGTCGGGTTTGAGGCGATCGTTCCGCGTGAGCGCAGACATGGTGATTCATGTCGCGGGAATGATCGAACTCGGAGTCAGGACGCGGCAACTACGATTGTCTTGACTTGTCGGTTTGATGCAAAGGAGAATTCGAGGATGACTTGTGATCAATGAATGAAATGAACTTGAGGATTGAGTAGGTCCAATCCACGCATCGAGAATGAATTAGTCTAGACGTAAAATAAGAGTTACATCCCGATGAGAATGACTATCTCGCGGGAGCGTGCATGGTGATTCATGCCCATCGCAGATAATCTGACTCGCGTGAGATCGGGGCGCAACATGTTGTTAAGCTAGACGACCTTGTGATCGATTTCGTGAATTGGAATAGATGACTTCGAAAATGTGAAATGTGGATTATGGTTTAGCGGTGAATTACGTAGTAGTGTGCTTGACTTGGAAGGGTTTGATAGGCAGATTATGTCGAACGTGTTCGAAGAGATAGACCCTGCAAGATGGCTTGTTGAACGGGCGATATTGATACGTCGGAGAATTTGGTTGAACGTGAGTTGTAGGATGGCTTTGCTAAATGACTCAGGCCCCGTGCGGTGAATGTTGGGATATGCGTAGGGAATCGATGCTCGATGTTTAGAAATCGGAGTGATGCGAGCTTGGGTAGAAAATCCCGTACTATCAACTTGGTTTGACCTTAAGATGGGGGTCAGTGTTGATATTATTGTTTGGGAACTATGATTCCAATACTGACGAATGACTTTAGCCAAAAGATATAGCCTAGCGATTAGGCAGACGTCCCGGCGAAAAGCGATAGGAGTTATGGTGGCACCACTCGTGAGCTCGGTTGAGATGCATGTATATCAGGGACGCTTGAATACGTGCACGATCCGACTCGAGTGGTGATGGCGGATTCTCTATCACAAGGCTTGTCTAAAATGCATGTATTTTAGGGACGCCTGGAATATGTGCACGATCCAACCAAGTGATAAGTTGAATCAAGTGAGACTTGAGGAATGGAAAGTGTTGAGGATTTCAAAATAGAGATTCGAAGAAAAGATTGAGGGTAGTACGAGCGTGGCTCGGATTGAGAAAACGCATAGGCGTAGTGTATGCGAGAGTTCCTGAATGTTGAGTAAGGTGATAAGTCAATAAGTAAGTACTCAGTAAGTCTCGAGGACGAGACTTGTTCTGAGTGGTGTATGTTGTAGTGCCCCGTCCCGCTCAGTCAATCGGAGGAATCGAAACGCCGACGGCGTTCGGACTTGGCCTTGCAACGGCCGTTTGAAGACATCGTTCAGGTGGGGTAGTTTCGGTGAACTTGCCTCATCTTTGCCTTCACATAATAAATCGTGTTTTCAACTTGCACAAGTAGGCTTAATAATAAAAGAGATGAATCCACATAGCTAAGGGAATAATCCCGATGAGTCAAAATGAGTTAGAACATGGAAAAAGTCCCACGGTCGGCTTAGAGTTGGTGTACGGTGTGCTTTGAAAATGACACTCGGTCCTTCGTCCCATGGCTTGGGAGAAGGGAAGTTGGTCTTCGACACAAAGTTATGAAATAGCCTAAGTCATAGGCGTCGCCTGCGTGAATGCTTGTTAAAGCATGCACGGTCCCATCGAATTGTCCCGACACTTGAGTTGGCCTAAGTCATAGGCGTTGCCCACGTAAATGCTCGACAAAGCATGCACGTTTCCATAACGCAAGGCTTGGCATAGCCTTTGCTCGTCCTTTAAGTCAAGTTATAGGCTCGATTAAGTTAGGCAAAGTTATGCCGATCGACCTAAGTCATTTCTAGTGCTGTCCCGCTCTTTCTGCGGCTGTCAACTTAAATAGCCCCACGATCCCACGGCCCGTCATATAAAGTATGACTTGGGCGATAGTGCCGCGTAGAGCGGAAGTCGAGTTGAGGCACGATTGCACGATCCTAGATTTTTAAAGGCACGGGCCACGATTGATTAGTTGAGTTTTGGAAAGTGTCTAAATAAGTTGTTGTCTTGAGTTAAAAAAAAGGAAGAAAGAAAGAAATGCTCACGACTGGGTCGTTGAGGCAAGAAAGAACAATGCTCGCGACTATGGGTCGTCGAGGCAAGATCTCAGATGTGAGAAATGGCACTAAAAGAGATGGTAACACCAGAAGTGAATGACTATGTGAGACGTCAGTTTGAGTCGGTCTTGCATGGTCATGGACAACTTGTCAACAAGGTAGAGTTTCTCCGAATCGACAACCTGTGGCGCCACGGGACCGATTGCGGCCTAAGGAAACATAAAGGCTCTGGGAGCCAAGCTGCGCCTGGGGCAAAGTATTCGGTGGACGCGGAATAGGGCTAGCTACCCAAAGAAGGTCCATCCTATACTCAGCAAAAAGGAGTCCACTATGGCTCTGGGAGTCAGTGACCAAATCATATAGATGAGTCGGCATAGCGGCAGATCCGCGGGTATGCCTTTGGATTGAGTTGAGTTGTCGAAGGTGTATACAAGCTAGAATACAAGTATTGGACTTAAAGAATGGCTACAACATAGGCGACGTGCTTCGGCACGAGATGTGGCATTGAGTCTTGAGTTGTCGGCATATAGTTGCAAGAGTTGGTTGAGTTGTTTGAGTGTAAGTCGGGAAACCGCCGCAAGGCAAAGTCAGTCGTGTGACACTAAACCCACAAGTCTTGATTGGGTCAGTTGGCGATCAAAGTAACAAAGGGGCCGCGAGGCGGCGATATGGTTGAGTCGTACTGAGTTGCGAGGCACGACACGAAGGAGTTATAGCACGGTTGTAAGGAAATTGGGTACTACCGCGTAGTTGCATCTCTGATTCTGGCCGAAAGGCAAGCACGACCTGATAGGTTAACGTTGTGGCACGAGAAGTGGTCTAGAGGCAAAGTATGAGTAACGTTGACATTGCAAGCACGGGATGGTTTTGACACACAAGTTGCGCCAAGGCGCCGGTCCTAAAACTGAACCTAAGGCAAGAGTAGAAAGACAATCGAAAAGGGATTTAAGCTGCACAAAGTAAATGAACGTGTAGGTTTTGTATGGGTGGGCGAGAAGCTCACTCCACCAGTACAGTTGAGTACTGACACCCACACAGTGTTCATGTGCAGGCACAGGTAGAAGCTCGTGGCGCGGAGCCCGCTTGGATGCGTCGAGGCACAGGAGTTTCTTGGCGATTCAAAGCGTGCGGCCGCATGGATTGAAGACTTATACAGGACATAATGTATGGACATCGCCTTCCGAAGCTTCCGCTGGATCGACAAATATTGAGAGATGAGAGAGAGAGAGAGAGAGAGCAGAGTGAACTTGTAATGAGAGAAAAGTGAGCTTGAGTGAGCTTGAGAGACTTGTAACATTGGCCTTGAGCCCCATTGTAATCTTTGTTTCAATATCAATAAAGATCATCTTTTGAGAAACTTGTGTTTGTTCTAAAATCCGCTGCTATTATTTAACGTCTCTGCTTGGGACTTCTGTGCGACGACCCCGTCGCAGCCGCTGAAATCGACCGTTATGGAACCGCCTTGCACGAGCGCAATCTAGGCTCGTGCGGCATCACGCCTTAGCGAGGACGATCGCTCCTACGGGAGCGGGGCGTGACACCCACGTCTCGTGCCCTTACTCTAGGGTGCGGGTCGTGACAAAACCACCTAAAACCATAGATACAGATGTCTGATAATAGACATAACTACAAAAACTGAGAGATTTTCATGGTGCAACATCCCTATCCAAGTTTAGGATACAAATATTTAGCAGTTCAAATACATTCTTATGAAAACCTCTTAAAACCATAAATGTGCTCGAGTGAGGGAAAAAATGCCTATCAAATGTAACATATTAGATGACGTGATTAACATTGGGGAATACAAGCATAGAATACACAAGAAGAAAGCATGCAATATATACCGACTACAATCAGTATATGTTGTGTAGTTAACATTTAGTTCAGTATTCACTAAGCAATGAATAGGAAACATTATTGAAGGTCGACAAACAATAAAACATGACCGAAGATTATATCCATTTGGTATGGAGGCCTCACAAAAATCAAGTTGCAGCTTCCTTAAAACCATAGAGAATAAGCACATCAAATTGACAGCATATAACACTACTATAAAAGGTGAAGCACAAGTTCCTCCTACTTTACTAATGGGCCATGTCTTTCCCTTATTTGTCATTTACTACAATACAAGTTTTTTCCCCCGACTTGGTATTTTCCTGGAGTACAATACAAGATATGATAAAATCGTGAAGGTAATCCTGAGACAGATTATATCATTAAGGGAATTCAAGCAATAAGGAGAAACTTGTTTCGTGAAAAGAAAAACCTTCATAAGAAAATTTAGGACCTAATTAGGACAAGAACAATAGATAAATTTTGGATCAATTTAAGAAAACGAGCTATTAATATCTAGTCCCGAGCCTTAAGGTATGCAGAAGGTTAAACATAAGAGTCGGATAGTGTATATATGAACTATGAAGGTGACATATGAATAGAATAGAGGAAATCAAGAAATGCAACAATTGATGGATGACATTTGATAAGGAGTTGAGATTATTTAATGAGGGCGCAAACTTGTATCCCGAAAAAAAGATTAAGAAAGATTAGACCTGTGAAGAGTAGTTGCAGGAAGACAGAGGCTGTGAATGACATCACTATGCTACTGGACATGTTTCTTTATAAGAACTTATAAAGCTGACTACAAACTGGGATGTAGTGAACAACTCATTTCATGATTTTGTAACATTAGTTTATGAATGTTCAACTTCTAAGAAAATGCAAACTCTGCTGCTACACACCAGATCGCCATCCCAGAAAGAAAAAAATTAAGAAATAGAGAGGAGATCCAAGAAGCATGTATTGCATACAGGAGGTTCTGTGTGCATGATGCATCTACTTATAAATCTTCAACAACAACATTCATGAAAATATATATGCATGAATCATGCCTATAGGTTCCGTTAGTTTCAATTTCCCCCCAAAAAACTCTATGAAACCCTAAAAATGTTATACCTTCTTCTTCCTCCTCGTCTTCATCATCGTCCCTCTTGATTTCACTGTCGGCGTCCTTGTCAGTCCCTTCTTCTTCCTCTTTCTCCTCGAATTCATCTGCAAAATTTGCAAAATGTTACAAAAACACCCAAAATTAAAGC
This sequence comes from Iris pallida, assembly GCA_029216955.1. NCBI lineage: Eukaryota > Viridiplantae > Streptophyta > Magnoliopsida > Asparagales > Iridaceae > Iris > Iris pallida. The sequence goes on from JANAVB010005254.1 coordinate 23,697, forward strand.
AAATAAGATTATTAAAAGAAAATTAAGTACTCACCTTTATGGTTAGATACCACGACTCTTTCAGCCTTGTCATGGAGAAGAGAACGAACACTGGAACCCTAACCCAAACCCTAAATTAATGGACGAATCAAAACCCTATATTCGATTACAACAAACGAAGTGTGAAAAAGGAAACCCTAGCCCCTTTTTCTTCAACTTCTGGGTGCACTTTAGGAGGGGAGGGAGTCCTCTCTCTGCCTACAGAGGAGAGCTGGGCCTTGCGTTGGACTTGCAAGAGTGAATGACCCAGATAAGGACGAGGGAGAGGGAGGTGGAGGTAAGGCAGGGGATTCGGGAACCACGGCAGGAGGAGGAGGAGGAGGAGGAGGAGGAGGAGGTGGGAACGGAAAGGAGGAGAGTGTGGAGGAGAGAGAGAGAGAGAGAGAGGGAGGAGGAGAAGAAGAACAAGAAGGAGAAGAAGAGGCCTGAGACTGAGGGAGTAAAGGAGTGCGAGCGGGAGAGGGGTAGAAAAAAATTTAGGCTGAAATGCGAACGGGCTATCGCGCGGTCCATGAAAAAATGTGGCGCTTTTTTTCACACCTTTTGCGGGATCTATTGTGCATTGTTTTTTTTTGTGTAAACAATTTATGGCGTTCAGTCCATGCCATAATTAACATAAATACATATAAGAATGATACATTTTGATCTTTTTTACAGCGTTCAATATAATGCACGTCGTAAATTAATTATTTACGGCACACTATTTAAGTATGCCTTAATTTTTATGTCGTAAAAGGTCACTTTTCTTGTAGTGACGGGTGGCTGGGCGGAATCGGCTGTCGTAGGCGTCGTGAAGACGTCGGGGACGCCTTCGATGTCGTGGGCTAAGCTAGGCGTTGAGTTGCTGGCGTCGAAAGACGTCGGCCGTCCCGTGAGGCTCTGGAGCGCGAGGCGTACGTGCCAGGCAATGATGAAAAAGCCAGTGCGGACATGATCCGCACGAAGAGTCCGAAGCGACATGACGACCGGCTAAAAATCGGATGCGGGGAGACACGATTTAACTGAGCTCGCACGTACTGGTAAAAAAAAGGAAGAAGAAAAAAAATAAAATAAAAAAATAAAAAAGAAATTATTATACATGAATCTAATTCCAGAAACATTAAATCAAGACCAAATATAATAATTTGAATTTTTCATGAATTTGATACCCGAAAATTTGATTCATAAGACTAAGAATATGGAATTTCTGACTATATAGCATTTTGCATACCAAACATCCTCCTAAAGGTGGAGATAAAAAAAAACAACAGAAAATTTCACGCGGGGATAAAATTTGGCCTATTTACAAAAAAAGTGACGGGTTTGAAAATTTTTTTTTGAAAGAGAGGATAGGACGCCATCAGTGATGTTGCCAAAAAAATAAACGAATCACTCATCCAGACGACATCACTTATGGTGCTCCCATGTGGCTCCTACCCACGGACGCCATCAGTAATGTTGACCTCTATGGTGACCTCACAACTAGTATAAATAAAATAAAATAAACATGTGAAACTTTAACACACAACCTCCACCACTCACAAAGCCTGAAGTATCTGACCTATCCATGATGTTGAAGAGTTACAGCCAACTTGGCTCAAAAAGCTACAGAGCACTTAGTATATATCCATTCACCGCGCCGCTATGTGTGTGTGGGTTGGGGGGGGAGGGGGGGGGGGAGGAGGAGGAGGAGGAGGGTGGAGGGGGAGTGAAAGTCTGAGTGTGTGTGTGGGTGGGGGGTGGGGGGGGGGAGTCTGACAACAAAATTAATGGCGTCCCATTGGGGGCGACATTACTGATGGCACCCCGGGGTGGGGGTTACATAGGGGCGCCATCAGTGATGTCGTCTGGATGGGTGATTCGTTTATTTTTTTAGACTACATCACTGATGGCGTTCTTTCCTCTCTTTCATAATTTTTTCAAACTCGTCCATTTTTTTGTAAATAGGACACATTTCCTTCCCAAGTGTAAATTTTTTCGAAAAAAACAATAACCATCATATTATTTTGTCAAAAAGTAAGGATGATTCTGAATATAATCCTCATCATATTCACTTAAGGGACATCATAAACACCAGGGTGAGCATTATTTAGTTTTGGACCGAAAATCGAATCAAATAAGATATTCGGTTCGAGTTGAAAAAAAAAAAATCAGTTTGGTTCCGATTTTAAAAATACTAAAATTTCTTATTCGATTTTGATTTTGAATTTCGGTCCAAAACTGTTCGATTTCTGTTTAGTTCGATTTCTGTTTCAGCTGTTCGGTTTCGGTTATGATTTTAGATTTTTAGAATTTTGATTTATTTGATTTTAAGTATTTCAGTTCGGGTTGAAACTGAACAAAGTGAATGCTCACCCCTAATAAAGACAGTACCTTCAGCTGAAGGTGAATTTACTATTAAGCTTACATCCAGATCGAAAAACCAAATAACCATCAGGTTATTTTATCAAGCATGAGAAAAATGGAAATTAGTGGAGATATTAATGGCCAACACTTTCACATAAAGAGCGTTTACAAAACGCGTGGATCATCATATCCCACATCAAAGGCACTTATATATACAAAGCTCCAGACAGACCTCAAAAGGATTACATATGTGGGCTAAAATGCAATCAAATCCAACATAATACAGGGGGGTAGGGGTGCAACTCGGGCGGGTTGGATCGGGTTTGAGGTCAACCCGAGCCCAATCCGATAGATCATATGCCTAACCCAAGTCCAAGCCCGACCCGACTTCGGGTTCAACATATGAAGCCCAAGACCAAGTCCGGAGGATCGGGTTGGAGTCGGGTTGGGTCGGGTCCATCGGGTTTATCGGACTCTAATATGATATTTGAAATAATTTTAAACAAGAGTAATATTAAATGCATAATCAAATAGCAATCAAGCCTCAATCATTACAAAATAAAACTGAAATGAGATTTAGGACAAGGAATTGAAGAATTAGGGTAAAAAAAATTATAGTTTAAACTTTTTATTTAAGTAGTATGAAACAATATATATATAAATTATATGTATGTCGGGTTTCGGATTCTTCGGGTTACCCAACACATGAACCCAAGTCCAACCCAATTTTTGATCGGGTTCAAATATTTTAACCCGAGCCTAAGCCCGAATATCTTCAACCCGAACCCAACCCATTAACGGGTTTATCCGATCGGGTTCGGGTTTAGCCCGCCCGAGTTGCACCCCTACAGGGGGGGGAAATCAGAATCGAACAGCACCTACGCTAATATATGGGAACCTTCTCGCTTTCGCGACTAGCTATGACAGTAATGAAGCTGCACCAAAAGCAGGCCACATATACCCCATCGGAGTCGAGCTCTCTCGGAGATCGTCGGAGTACACTGCCGATCAAGAAAGAGAGACCTTACCAGAAAAGAAAATGGCTGCAACCGATCATAAGCAAAAGACTTCCAGCATACAACATAAGCCATCATGAAGTTGCTCAACTGCTACCTACTAGTGAACATGTCTACAAGCTCACTCTCCACTATTATACGAATAGTTAACGTTAACTCCAGACTCCCTGTTGGGCGCATACGGAAGCGTTTGTCAATGCACCTGATCAAAACCAACCATCGTCTAACGGACGCCAAACACATGATAAAGACAAGTACGCGAATGTCACCTGGACAAATCTTAACATTTAATAACTCAGATAAAATTATAAAATTTACATAACTCACTACCAAAATATCTCATATTAGCGACGTCAAATGATGTCGCTAAACAGCCATAAAACGTCGCCAACTGAAACAACGACGTTTCGAGCATGTCGCATTATTCATGGTCGCTATTTGCGAAAACGTCGCTATTCGTCGCCAAAGCGACGTAGATCAGCGACGTACTACTTCGCTAGTGTTAGCGACTTTGACCGACAACAACGATGCTAATTAGCGACGTAACCTTTCGTTGCTGATTGTCGCTGTCCGTTCAAATTTTAGTGACGTTAAATTAGTGATTAGCGACGTTGTCCGACTCCATATCTGAGAATTTTTTGGTTGTCATGTTATCATTTTAGCGACGTTTAGCGACGTTACGATACTTGAATACCGACATCCAGATACTAGATTAGCTGACCTGTACAGTTTGTAACGTCAACGCATCTGCGACGTTCTGCGACGATTAGCGACGTTTGGTTCTCAGGTTTGCGACGTTCTAGCGACGTAAGTGTGCGTTGCTGATCGTCGCTGAACGTTGCTGAATGTCGCTAATTCCAAAAAAATTGTAAAAAAACCAGCAGGCAGTATGCATTTCACATAAATAACAGTTACATTAAAAATATTGTTCCTGCATTTAGAGTTTAAGTTTGTAAATAATAGACCCGGAGCAACCCTTCGTAGAATTTCCTAGGTTAGTCGATCCCTTCGGTGGAAGACTCAACACCGATAAACCAATATAGAGACAAATAATAATAATGAACTACCAATAATCAAATAAATAGAATCGAACGGTCAGAAAGATAAGAAAGGGTGGATACAAATCCACTACCAAACGGCTATAAAAAAGTGTGTCCGATAATATTTAACATAACATAACACAAATAGTCATACCCGGGATAAAATAAATACATAAACCAACAAATACATAAAGACCCAACAATGGGTCACCAACACAACAAATGAAAACAAGTCCAATAAAGGACGACGTCTGGTCAGGATAAGGAGGAGGAGGAGGCAGTGCCTGCACCTTGGACACCAGGAACCTATACTGCTCCGGGGTCAGCATCACCGGTGACGACCCATCAGTAGGAGGAAGAGGGGGCAGTGGAGCCGCTGCAGTCGGTGTGGATGCCGAAGCATTACCAGGAAGTGTACGCTCTATGGCCAGCAGTCTGGAGTTGGTGGACGCCATAACAGCCGCCAGCCTCGAAACCTGTTCGCCAATGGCCATCTGCGTCCCCTGTACAGCCTGAATAGCACGATCCGTCCTCTTGCCCGTCTCCCTAATGGTGCACTCGAGCATATCAAATCGTGCGATGAGGACTGCATTGTCTGTCTGTGACTGAGACTGTGTAAAACCCCTAAATTTTTACTATTTTTTTATATATATTAAATTTGGTACTGATTTAAAAATTTTGTATTGTACGTCGTATAGTCGTATTGTACGTCGCGCACGAAATTTTATTTTTCGTAGTTGCTCGTCAAGTGCGAATATGTGCGAGCGTACATATTTTAGAAAAATATTTTTTCTATTTTATTATACACTTTCAAAATATTATATAATTATTATTCTTGCTATAAAAAGCCTTGTTATTTTTAGCAGTTATTAATCATAAATAATATTTCATTGTATACTAGGAAAAGCATAATCATGTATGCATTATTCGTGCATACATATATTTCGTAATTATTTATTAGTCTATTTTAAATAAAAATGTAATTTTTGAGATTTATTAATAAATATTTTATTATTTAAAAAATATTTAAAAATATTTATTATTTTCGAAATTATTATTATTGGTATTTTGAAAAATATATTTGGAAGTTATGGTGGCCATTTAAATCTTGATTTAATTTTTAGATTTATTTAAATAGTTAAATATTCGAAATTTATTTATTCCATTTGATTTGTGCTAAAAATTTAAATAGATTTAAATTGGATTTAATTGATTTGATTTTAAACTAAGAGAATTTGATTTGATTTAAATTAGATTTGGATTTGGATTTAATTGCTTTTAAATTAAATTAGGAAATATCTAAATTGGGTTTAAAGGAATCCTAATTCTTATCTAATTGTGAATTTCCACATCCTATAAATAGGCAGGTACTCCTCCATATTATTTTCACCACCAATCATCTTTCAAACCATCCTTGTCAAAATTTCTCTCTTTTTTTCGTCATAAATTCAGCCTCAATTTTCAAAGGTTGTAGCAACTTCGAATGACCATAACTCCCAACTTCGGACTCCTTTTGACCTCCAATTTTTTTGTTGGAATCGTATTGAGGTATATTTTCTGAATGTAAATTTTATTTTTATAAATTCAGAACTTAATTTTCTGGAAAATTTATGGAGTGTCAGTGGTCCGAAATCTGACACGTTTTAGTGTTTTTGAGATTCTGGGAGAACCAGGAATCAGAATCACGATCCGCTTGAAGTTTCGAAATACTGACAGAAAAATACACATCATATATTTTTCCTAAAAAAATTTCAGAATATTTTATTTTTGGTTTTTATTTTAGAAGTTTGTCACATCGTCTGAGTTCATCTTGTGTAGCCCTGTGACTATTCTGTACCCAACGGGATTGTCGGTTTCACCAGCAAGGACCTCAGGCAAGACACCTTGTCATTTGCTGTTTATTTATTTTAGCTCATATTTTATGTATTATTTTTTATGCAAAATAAACTGTGATACATGGCATAACCTGTTAGAACTTACTGTTCATTTATATTTCCTGCTATGTATTATTTTTCTTACACATTAAACCTATATTTAAGGGACCACCTTGTGTGTTGCATTCATGGCCTTGACACGTTGTACCACAAAGTTGTGTGTCGAATGTAGAACACGGACGTACGTGATTGGCTGGCCACCAGTACGTACAAGCCGTGCGATAGGAATAACCGCTAATAGAGGTTGCATGCTTAGTTTGACTTAGCGGTTAACAGAGGATTTATGTTGTGGATACAACATAATAGACATTGGGTGGAAAGAACAGTTCCTTAATGTATGGGTCATATATGCACTGTCCTGATTGCCGGTTATCTCCAATAGGAGGTACGGTCCTGATAGCCGGTTATCTCCAGTGGGAGGTACGGTCCTGATTGCCGGTTATCTCCAGTGGGAGATACGGTCCTGATTCCTGATATTCCTGATCCAGCCCATGCGTCAAAGGTTTGTTCTTATTGCATTCACTATAGTACGGTTAGGTACCCTATTGCAGGCATCCCTTATTTATTTGAGCAATATTTATTCAGTTTATATGGCATGATATTATGTGTCTTGTTACGTCCCTCTGAGAACCTGGTTATCTCTCCAGGTGTGTGCTTCTATGAATTTGCAGGTGTTCTAGCCAAGGCCGTGATCTTCTCCATTCTTTCGAAGACGATTGCGCTTGGTTCGTCTCGTTATTTTATCGATCACTTCTTATACATTTTATTTGAGATAGTTGGTAGTGGACTTTGTCTCCGCCCAACGATTGTATACATGACAAATTCAAAGTTGCTCTTATATCATTTATTTATCTAGTGGATGAGCTTTAGTTATTCTGGATTTACTGTATTTTACAGCTTATGTATTCATACGAAGTTTCCATATATTGGAGTATACTTCGTATGTATGCAGCTGACATGGATACGTACCTAGTCCTAAGTATTTTGGGACTGGGGCGTTGCATATTTTTGTGGTGGCCCATGCAGGTCGAGTTTGTCACTTCGGTTACGTTACTGTACCGATGTGAACCTGCAACATAGGATTAGAATTATAGGAATCTCGTCCATACAGCTTGACCTCTTCCCTTGGCTTCAAATTTCGAACTCTCATTCGACTTCCTTGAATTACATCTTGCTTGATTCCTTTATACCGTTCATTCTTATTTTCGTGCTTAGTGTCAACTAGGAAGATGAGTACACTAGTATATTCTCATAGGTCAAACACATGGCTAGAATGGTTATATTGGCAATTGGAATACATTTAAGACTCTAATTGAGTTAAAGAATTTTTTTTAGTGTGATTTAATGATTAGTAATTTGTAAAGTAAGATATTACCACGGAAAGTTTTAACCTTGAGATTTCTAAATAGTAAACACTAGAGGATTTATAGAATTTCATACTTGGTTTAAGAAATTGATTGATTTTCAAAGATTTGATATTTATGATTTATTGGATTATAGTTATACATCATTGCATAAGTATAAAATTGATTTGCTTTTCGAGTTGTGATATTTATGAGTTTGGGTGATAGATATACATCTTTGAACAAATATAAAATTTATTTGATTTTCGAGTTTAATGTTCATGATTTATTGTATTATAGTTATGCACCTTGAACAGTTATAGATTTGGTTTAAAAATGATCTTAGCTTTTAAAAATGGTCGTAGGAATTATTTAAACGGAGTTGTACAACTTGCGATTTTCGTATTTATAAAATTTTAAATTTTAAGTGGAAGTAATGATGGTGAATTTTGGTTTAAAATATTTGAAGGTTATGAAAACAATTTTTTTGAAATTTTTTTCTTTAATTTAAATTGTGTCCTATGATTGAGGATTTACAAATCTATTTAGATTTTTGGTAAAAAAAAAAGATTTTGACTGATAAGATTATTTGAAAATTTAGTTTAATATGGGATTGCTAATATTAAATTTTTTTTTTGAAGAATTTCGAAGGATGTGATGGAAAGTTATTTTGATTGATTAAAGGAAGTTACCATTTAAAAGTTGTGAGTTTGTTGGAATAACATAGCATAAATAGAAGTTAAAATTGATGAGAGCATTGAGCTTAATTTTTTGAGATTGCTTTTAATATGCTAAGAGTTTTATTATAAATTAATTGAAAATTTTAGAGTGTTAAATTTTTGATTGATTGTGAAATTTTTATGGATTCGTAAATTATGAACTTTTGAGTAAAATAGTTGAATTTAAACGTTAATTTTTGGAAAAGGTTAGTAGTAACGTGATAAAATTTTGCTTTGAGATTTATGAGAGTGATTTAAATTTTTTTTTGATGAATCTGAACGGCTTGGAGTAAATACAAATTTTGGTGGTATATTTTAAAAGTTTATTTTTTAAAACATTTGGAGGAAACTTGAGTTAAAATATTAATGATAGGCCACAAAGGTAGCCCTAATGAGTTAGAAGTATTCCACACTAATTGCCATGTCACTCATGACCATGATAGTAGTATATACACAAGTGTTGTTAGTCATCTACCCAGCTATGTGACTGTATTTTCACCTCGACTTACTCGACCTTCCTTCAATTCTAGATCTTTTAATTGCGACCTTCTAACCCATTTGCAATTTGAATAATGAGTTAATGGTTCCTTAACTGTATTCATCTAGGAGACTATCTTCTCTCCGAAATTGTGTTCCTAAATTATTTTTACTGGATTCTTTAATTAATTTTATTTCACGATTTAACTTGATCTTCTTTATTTTGTGCATTAATTATCACCTCGTGAACTCCCACTTTCTATTTTTGATCTTCTGGCGTCCCCTACCGTGACTTGTATATTTGGAGTACAACACTACACTTTTCCTTCCAACAAATTTCATATGTAAGACCTAAACAAGTCCACTGTCCTGTAGACATATCATATCCCATATTTCCTTGTACTCTATTTCTTGATATGACTTTATGGTCAAAATTGCCAAACTATAACCTCTACCATGACATCAAAATACTTTCCAACTTCAATTAAGAGATCCAACATTGACTCAATCCCTTAACCCGATAGGTGAATTTTGTTCTATTTAGTTCCTTAAATGCTTAAATTTGTGCTTTATCTTGATTGCTTAACCCATTGTCTTATCCCATTACTAGTTTAACTCTTGTAAGTTGGGTAGAATACCTCACGGTCCAACAAAGCCTTTGTCCTTGTGACCCATGTGGATAAGTTTGCTTAGCCTATAAGTTCAGAGGACCCTAACTTAGCTAGTCAACCAAGACAACTGTATAGGCCCGAACTTCGGGCGAGCCTTGATCTTAAATGATCTGGGACTATTTAAAAATTCCTTCATCAGTACCTCCCTTGCTCATATTTTGACTATCTCGCGCTGCTAACGTAGCTTCAGTTTTGCAAGCTTACTTCGTTATCAAGCTTGATCATGACATATTTTATTGGGTGCACTCACTAACATATTGTCTAATCAGAACCGGTGCATAATGGTCTGATCAACCGAGTGCACTTTGGTTCGCTTTTATCTATCGTTCTACGTGGATGGGGACATAGTTAAACTTGTCCTCTAGAGTCCCATCCGCGACTGCCTTGACAACTTCTTTTGAATTATTCAGTCGCCTTTGAACCACGTATTCGTATTCGATAACGCCTCCTTCGAACTCTATATTGCGTTCGCCTTCACATATTTTAGAAGGACGAAAGCATCATACTAAAACTCCTCTAACTGTCCTATCACCATGACCATTACCACCCAATGTAACCATATCTTTGTCTTGAACTACTCGACTTTTCCCTCGACACTAAATTTACAATCTTGACTTTTTAATCAATTGAATTTAAGAGTTATTACAATCGTCTCTTAATCATACCCTCAACCTAGACTACGACCATATAAACTTTCTTAAACCCTCCAATCTACCGTTGTGCCTTCTCATCCCCTCCTAATTCTTAATTTCGAGGACAAAATTCTTTTAAGTTGGGCAGGATGTAAAACCCCTAAATTTTTACTATTTTTTTATATATATTAAATTTGGTACTGATTTAAAAATTTTGTATTGTGAGTCGCATAGTCGTATTATACGTCGCGCACGAAATTTTATTTTTCGTAGTTGCTCGTCAAGTGCGAATATGTGCGAGCGTACATATTTTAGAAAAATATTTTTTTCTATTTTATTATACACTTTCAAAATATTATATAATTATTATTCTTGCTATAAAAAGCCTTGTTATTTTTAGCAGTTATTAATCATAAATAATATTTCATTGTATACTAGGAAAAGCATAATCATATATGCATTATTCGTGCATACATATATTTCGTAATTATTTATTAGTCTATTTTAAATAAAAATGTAATTTTTGAGATTTATTAATAAATATTTTATTATTTAAAAAAATATTTAAAAATATTTATTATTTTCAAAATTATTATTATTGGTATTTTGAAAAATATATTTGGAAGTTATGGTGGCCATTTAAATCTTGATTTGATTTTTGAATTTATTTAAATAGTTAAATATTCAAAATTTATTTATTCCATTTGATTTTGAGCTAAAAATTTAAATATATTTAAATTGGATTTAATTGATTTGATTTTAAACTAAGAGAATTAGATTTGATTTAAATTAGAATTGGATTTGGACTTGGATTTGGATTTGATTGCTTTTAAATTAAATTAGGAAATATCTAAATTGGGTTTAAAGGAATCCTAATTCTTATCTAATTGGGAATTTCCACATCCTATAAATAGGCAGGTACTCCTCCATACTATTTTCACCACAAATCATCTTTCAAACCATCCTTGTCAAAATTTCTCTCTTTTTTTCGTCATAAATTCAGCCTCAATTTTCAAAGGTTGTAGCAACTTCGAATGACCATAACTCCCAACTCCGGACTCCTTTTGACCTCCAGTATTTTTTGTTGGAATCGTATTGAGGTATATTTTCTGAATGTAAATTTTATTTTCATAAATTCGAAACTTAATTTTCTGGAAAATTTATGGAGTGTCAGTGGTCCGAAATCTGACACGTTTTAGTGTTTTTGAGATTCTGGGAGAACCAGGAATCAGAATCATGATCCGTTTGAAGTTTCGGAATACTGACAGAAAAATACACATCATATATTTTTTCTAAAAAAATTCAGAATATTTTATTTTTGGTTTTTATTTTAGAAGTTTGTCACATCGTCTGAGTTCATCTTGTGTAGCCCTGTGACTATTCTGTACCCAACGGGATTGTCGGTTTCACCTGCAAGGACCTCAGGCAAGACACATTGCCCTTTGCTGTTTATTTATTTTAGCTCATATTTCATGTATTATTTATTTTTTTATGCAAAATAAACTGTGATACATGGCATAACCTGTTAGAACTTACTGTTCATTTATATTTACTGCTATGTATTATTTTTCTTATACATTAAACCTAGATTTAAGGGACCACCTTGTGTGTTGTATTCATGGCCTTGACACGTTGTACCACGAAGTTGTGTGTCGCATGTAGAATACGGACGTGCGTGATTGGCTGGCCACCAGTACGTACAAGCCGTGCGATAGGAATAACCGCTAATAGAGGTTGCATGCTTAGTTTGACTTAGCGGTTAATAGAGGATTTATGTTGTGGATACAACATAATAGACATTGGGTGAGAAGAACAGTTCCTTAATGTATGGGTCATATATGCACTGTCCTGATTGCCGGTTATCTCCAATAGGAGGTACGGTCCTGATAGCCAGTTATCTCCAATGGGAGGTACGGTCCTGATTGCCGGTTATCTCCAGTGGGAGATATGGTCCTGATTCCTGGTATTCCTGATCTGGCCCATGCGTCAAAGGTTTGTTCTTATTGCATTCACTATAGTACGGTTAGGTACCCTATTGCAGGCATCCCTTATTTATTTGAGCAATATTTATTCAGTTTATATGGCATGATATTATGTGTCTTGTTACGTCTCTCTGAGAACCTGGTTATCTCTCCAGGTGTGTGCTTCTGTGAATTTGCAGGTGTTCTAGCCAAGGCCATGATCTTCTCCATTTTTTCGAAGACGATTGCGCTTGGTTCGTCTCGTTATTTTATCGATCACTTCTTATACATTTTATTTGAGATAGTTGGTAGTGGACTTTGTCTCCGCCCAACGATTGTATACATGACAAATTCAAAGTTGCTCTTATATCAATTATTTATCTAGTGGATGTGATTTAGTTATTCTAGATTTACTGCATTTTACAGCTTATGTATTCATACGAGGTTTCCATATATTGGAGTATACTTCGTATGTATGCAGCTGGCATGGATACGTACATAGTCCTAAGTATTTTGGGACTGGGGCATTACAGACTTGGGCTGCTCCATCCTTCGCAACAGCTCGTCACGTAGTTCAGTAAGCTGGTGACAGAGTTCTCCCACTCAGACCGACTCCTCTGAGGGATGTGGGGAATGCACACTGGCAGAGGAGGCTCTGGATGACTACGTTGCCACAAAGGCGAGCACTCTCGGAGATCGTCGGAGTACACTGCCGATCAAGAAAGAGAGACCTTACTAGAAAAGAAAATGGCTGCAACCGATCATAAGCAAAAGACTTCCAGCACACAACATAAGCCATCATGAAGTTGCTCAACTGCTACCTACTAGTGAACATGTATACAAACTCATTCTCCACTATTATACGAATAGCTAACGATAACTCCAGACTCCTTGTTGAGCGCGTGCGGAAGCGTTTGTCAACCCATCTGATCAAAATCAATCTCATCTAACGGACACTAAGCACAAGATGAAGACAAGTATATGGCGGTGACAAACGTCGCTTGGAAAAATCTCAACATTTAATAACTCAGATAAAATTATAAGATTGACAGAACTCAAGTTGAACCCTTTATCATAATAGGTTCAAACCATCGCCACTCTCAAGAAAAAGAAAAAAATTACAATTGAGATCACTCACCAACCTGTAGCAATCTCTCTAACCGAAGTTGACGACTCCCAGATTACATCTTCTTCTTCCTTCTGTCTTAAATACATACTTTCTCTTAGATTTTCTTGTGGACGAGCACCCCGAATCTCTACTTTGTGTTGTGCTTTGTGCATCCTCCACCCTCACCCCATATATATAGGATGAGAAAATAATATTCTAGTCATAATGGTATTTCTTAAATAGGAATAAAATATGAATCCTATTATGCCTAAAATTTTCCATCAACATCTTATTTTAGATCATAATATGATTTTCTAAAATAAGAATCCTATTATATCTAAAATAGCACAACACCAATTATGGTTATCCAAATCTAATCTAATCAAATATTTAACTAGATTCGGATTCCATAAATATGTTGTTACCAAATTCATACTGGACTCCAACACTCCCCCACCATAAAAGTTAGCACCACCCATTAGATGATGACGGCCTCGCTCCCTGTACATGTATCCGGGAGCTCGGGAACCCTCACGTGCTCCTCCTCTGCTAAAGGCAGGGTTCTGCTCATATTGTTCACCAGGCTTATATTGATGGCACGGGCTTATTCGAGTCGGGCTCATGCCTCGGTCCGTTCTGTCGGACGGACACGGACAACTCTGTTCAGAATCGGACCGAAAAAAAAGAACGGACGGGCCTGAGCCCGGCTCGAATAAATTCGGACAAATTTTTTTTGGCACTCGGATCGTAAATCTTGGCTCATGTATGCATCCGGTCCGTCGGACCCATTCATATAGACCGGACCTAACCGGACGGACACGAACACATAAATTCCATTACGTATATACAAGCATGCAAAAAAAATTGTGTGGATCTTGCTTGAAAAAAATTGACTACAAAGTCAGCATGCTCCATTAAGGAGGGCTGAGCTTTTTGAAACTGCATTTACTGTATTGAGAACAAGAAGAGCATGAAGCTTGAGCTAGGAAATCATCTACAACCTCAACCAAATAAAGATTTGAAGCAATGGAGAAGATCAAGGGTAAGATGGAGAGTCGAACTACCGTTGCTGGAAACTCCCAATAAAAATTGCATGCTCGTTGATTATGAAATCTTTTTAGATTCTCGTAATTCAGGATCACCTTCCTTGAAGTGTTGATTTGAAACATTGTCTTTACAATCGTTTCATATTCTCAAGTTTTCTATCGAAAAATTGTGCCCAGGCAATAACAATCTCAAAGCTTTATTGCTATGATGGAATACGTTAATGCTTCACTCCTCAATACTGACTTTTGTAAGTTAGAAAAGTTTGATGGAGAGCATTATCAAGTCTGAAAGAGGAAGGTTTATCTCACTCTTCAACTCAGAGATGTTGATCACGTACTTCTTGAAGAGGAACCTACCGCTCCAGATACTGGGTCTGCTACCGCAATCACTGCAGCTACTAAACTTCAGGCCAAGTGGAGAAGGAAAAATAGTATTTGTAGGCTGCTTATCCTGAATGCTATGGAGGATTCCCTAGCAGAATCCTACAGTAAGAAACCAATTGCCAAAGACATATGGGAGTCTCTGGAGAAACTGTACGAAGAAGACAAAAACAGGAGCAAGATATTTATGGTTGAAAAATATCACAAATGGCTCTTTAAGGACGAGAAGTCCATGTTGTCGTAGGTAAAGGAATTTCTGAAACTGCGACAAAAGTTGGAAGACGAGGCGATGCCTCTACCCGACAAGTTTGTTGTTGGAGGGATTGTCTCAAAGCTTCCCGCTGGGTGGAGTAAGTTCTATGCAAATGTGTATAGGAAGAAGCTTGATATCAGCCTTGAAGATCTCTTGCAGGAAATCTATATTGAGGACCAGATGCGGGCTCAACTGAAGGTGGACACACTGTCCAAGCAATTGGCTAACGCCAATCTGGTTCATACCAAGGAACCAAGGAGAAAGCAGGCAGCTTCCCACAGTAAGAAGAAGGACCTTAACAATCTGAACGTGAAGGGGACTTCCTTCAAGCGAAAGAAGGCAAAGTCACAGATGCCTTATTTCAAGTGTGGCAAGAAGGGCCACTTCAAAAGTGAATGCAAAGCAAAGAACAAGCAATCAGAGAAAGGAGAGCCTAGTAAGGTATCTATGATCACTGACGTTGTTGCTATGATTACACAAGTTGATGCGGTAAGGACTGACTCTGACTGGTGGGTAGACACTGGAGCCTCCTGCCATGTCTGCTCCAGTAAGGAGTAGTTTACCACCTACACACCTACTTCTGAAGTGGTTATGATGGCAAACCAGGCACAAGCTGAAGTGCTCGGGATCGGGACGGTGGTGTTGAACCTGACTTCGGGGAAGTCTCTGACGCTTCAAGGCGTAAAGCACGTACCTGCTATCGCCAAGAACCTGATCTCATGAGGCCTACTCTGCAACGTAGGCCTCAGGATGAACATCAATGCTGGCCAGATGGTGATGTCTATCAAGGAAACACACTACTAAAATAACCCATTTTAGCGACGTCAGGAGACGTCGCTAAAAATGGAAAATACGTCGCTAAAATGTATTTGCGACGTATTTAGCGACGAAAAACGGACGTCGCTTATAGGCAAGTCGCAAATGGCAATTTAGTCGCCGAACGTCGCTATTGGCGACGTGGCGTACTTTGTCGCTAGACGTCGCTAAAATGAGCGACAGATAGCGACGTATCACTACGTCGCCAACGTTGCGACGTAAAGCGACAACTTGCGACGCTGTAAACTTTATATATGATGACATGGCATGGCAGCCACGTGGGCAACTTAGCGACGGCTACCGACAGATGTAGCGACGTACATTAGCGACGTCTAGTGACGTGACGTCACTATTTAGCGACGTATAGCGACTTCTACTTTCCGTCGTAGGACGTCGCAGAACGTCGCTATACATCGCAGATATTATAAAAAAATTTAAAAAAATGTAATTCGTATTTTTGTTATGCTGTGTGTCTGTGTTTACAGTGTGTGTGAAGTACAGTATTCGAACCATCAACAGTTTTGCTTACTGTTCTATGTTTTATCTTGGATAGAAAGAGCAACAGTTCAAGGTGCACTTCTCAGAGCTTCCTCTTCACGTCCTTCACCTTCTCGGGAACCTTTACGACGTCCCGATAAAGTGAAGGACGTGAAAATGAAGCTCTCAGAAGTGCACCATGAACTGTTGCTATTTCTATCCAAGATAACACATACAACAGTAATCGAAACTGTCGATGGTTCCGAACACTGCATTTCACATTCACTGTAAATACAGACACACATCATAACAAAAATATACAATATATTTTTTTAAAATTTCGGCAGCAACTTCTTTGTATATCAGATCATCGCTTATAACCCAGCGTAGGTATATTTGTCATCCCCGTCGCAGATATCACAAAGTAAATATCACAATAAAAACAGGAGGCAGTGCAAAGTAAATATCACAGACTCAAATCCTCATAAACATCCAATAGAGTCAAATAAAAATGGAAGATGATAAAAAGTCTCCCACCAAGTGTATAAACAACAGTTGTATGAATAAACAATTTGCCTATAGGGCCAATACATACAAGTCATAAAAAACAAATAAAATCACTGCGGACCCCTGCCGCGCAACTGGGATAGAATGTAGTCATACTGCTGCTGGGTGAGCTGTACCGTAGGGACAGTAGGAGGCAGTGCAATGTCTGGAGTCGGCACCGGAGGCAGTGTAGTGTCTGGAGTCGGCGCCGTCGATGGACCGGGAGGACGTATCTGCTCCAGCTCTCGCAGTCGCTCACCATGCGCAGCAAGGGTACTCACCACCCTCTCAGTACTTGCCTCAAGCGAAGCTGAAACCTGAGTGAGTGAGGCAGACATGCTCCTCTGCGATCCCTCCAGCTCGACCTGTCTACGCTCTATGTGCTGCATAGACTCGGTGAGCGTCTGCAAGCTGGCAGCTGTAGCCTGATGCAGAGTCATCAGCTCCTGTATACTGCGCTCGACCGCATCAAATCGTCCGGTGACGATCGGAGGGTCGGATCGTCGCTCGACCGCATCAGAAATCTGCTGTTGCAACTCGCGATGCAGCTCCTCGATCTGACGAAGGATATCCCCAACTCGTGACGACGCCTGTGAAGCCGGAGACTGCGCACTGACAAAGGGGGCCCGGGATGACTCCGTAGCCAAATACGCGTCGTAGGATCCCGTACCGTAGTACGTACCCTTCTGAAGACCGCCAACGGCGGTCATCCAGAGCTCGTCCTGCGATGGAGCTGTAGGCGGCTGGGAGGAACTACCAGCCCCTCCCTCTGCTGGCGCACTAGCAGCAGCAGCCGCCTCCTGCTGTAGCCGAACAAACTCGGCCTAGAACATGTTTGCTAACGTGTAAGTGTTTGCTAAAGTCTATATTGATATCTATTTTCATATTTTCTAAGTTATAGTAAATTAATATAAAGAATAGAACGTACCTATGCCTGCGTCGCCCTCTCGTCAATGAACTCCCCAGCCCTCCGATGTGTGACCAGGAAGATGGTCACCATGTTCGGGTCCTCACCCTTTTTTATCTGTTAAAATATATTATCTATTATTAGTATTAAATATCCTATATCGAACTATATATAAATTAATCTCCGTCATAGGAAACGTACCAGACGAAGAAAATGCTCCGTCATCGGAATGGAGCCACTACACCACTTACCGGCGCTCGACCGCGCCACCTTGGCCTTCTCAGACCGCTCCTGGTACCTGCGCTCGCTGAATCTAGCC
The DNA here is from genome assembly GCA_029216955.1 of Iris pallida. Lineage (NCBI taxonomy): Eukaryota > Viridiplantae > Streptophyta > Magnoliopsida > Asparagales > Iridaceae > Iris > Iris pallida. Next base: position 41,707 of record JANAVB010005254.1, read on the forward strand.
TTCATCGCAGTCCACTGCTCTGGCGTAATCTAACCCTGGATCGGCTGTCCGGAGCGATCACGACGCTTCTGGTCGTCGATCGCATCACGGATGAGCTTGGCTGCGACGGCAGAAAATTGGCCCTCGATCTTCGCCGCCCGGTGTGGTGGATAGAAATAGGTCCTCTACAAGAAGTAAAATACAAAAGTTGTATAATATACACAAATGATTATTAAAATTTAAAAATAAACAAAATTTTTACCTTGAAGTGGGCGAACCAGAAGGCCTTCCTATCTGCGGGAGCATCTGAGTAGTTGAGCCAAGGCCCACCATAGTTCTGCCTCAGAAATTGCCCCAGCTGTCTCTGTACTACAGAAGGCCGATATCTATACAATAAAATTTTTTTATGAATATATATGTACATATAATCATTTGAGAAATATATATTAATTAATTAACTTACTTCATAGGCCCGTCCGTCCAAATCTCCATACGCGTCTCACCCGGGGGAGCGCATGGAGGGTCGCTCTCACCTCCTGCCTGGGCAGGTTCAGTCTGATCGCCGGCCTCCATATTCTCGGCGTCGGCTCCCCCCATAGAGCCGTCGACAGAAGGAATGTTGGACGGGGGATCAGGGATGCTGGACGAGGGATCAGGAAGGCTGGACGACGAGGAAGGAGTCGACAACCTGCTGGAACTGCCCTGTCCCGGTAATGGACCGGGAACAGAATGGTACAATGGTGTACTCGGAGATGAGGATGAGGGTACGGAACTGCCATCTCCATCCCCAGCCCGAGGCTGACGGGACTGGCTAATATATAATCCTCCGCGTCGTCCTCCTGGTCTAGTCATACCTGATAATAACATATAACAATAAAACAAAAATACATATTTATATGATAGACATCACAGATTTTTGAAAAATATCATGGTCACAGATAAAAGTGTCACTAAAGTGTCACAGATTTATTATTACAAAATACAAATTTATATGATAGACATCACAGATTTTAATCCTCTTCTGAAAATTCATCTAGTTCGTTTAGCTCATCTTCTTCTTCTTCTTCCTCCTCTACATCTTCACTTTCATCTGCATCTTCCTCTTCAAATAATTTTACTTCTTCTACACAATTAGATGTGTAATGAGGAACTTCCGTCGTGTCCACTTCTATAATATTTGTTACAAGAGGTAGTTCATCCTGTTGATAAGCTATATCGTCAACCTCAAAGGTATTTCTAGTTTTGGTCTTGCATACTGCCCACCAGTCCGACCTTGTTGTTTCCCGTTTAGGATAACTTGTGAAGTACACGAGCTGAGCCTGACTTGATAGGACAAATGGTTCATAGGCTTGATATCGACGCCGATAGTTTATATCAACAAGACCGTGCTTATCTACTTTCCAACCCTGACCTTCAATCGGATCGAACCAATCATACCTGAATAACACAATCTTAACAGGCTCTATTCCATAACTATATGTCAGCTCCACGATCTTCCGTAGCACGCCATAGAAATCGTTGCCCGTATCAACATCTTTGTAGTTCGAAGATCTGATACACAAACAGCTGTTTTTGGTGGAGTCGAGATCCACAAAGTTGTCTCTGATCAGGCAAGTTGTTGACTTGAACCTAAACCCATTAACACAGTAGCTTGGCCATATTTTTGTAGCATAAATTGGTCCCTTGGCTAGCGTTCTAATAGACTCATTCTCAAGTCTTGCGTATGGACGATCGACCTAAATACCACGAAAGAAGCAATTAAGCTCATTCTAAATCAAGTGCATATACAGAAAGGTAATTACAGAGTTCTCAAGTCTTACATATGCACTCAACCATGATGGAAAATAATGCCTCATTTCTTGTTCTAGTTTTTCTTCTGTTATGTGTGGCCTACCAAACCTCACATCATCATTAAATATGCTGAAAACAACATCGTGCAATTAATGTAATAGTATTATTCTCAACACTATTAAAATAATATAGACGTATTATTTACTTACCCCTCCAGTTTTTCTACTTCCTTCTCGTCGCAGTTGAGTAATACATACACCTGAGCAGCCCTTAGCTCATCATCGTTCAGATATCTCTTCTTCATTTTACCCGATGGCTTTCCTGGAGCATTGAATACCTTCAGTATTGTATCATTACTTTCATGATCTCCGTCGTCGTTTTCTGGAAGCTCTCGTTCTATTAGTTGTAACATGAGGCTTGAAATACATCGAACAAAAGTTTGTAATCTCCTCGAGAACATAGGCTTCACAAATAGAACCCTCAACCCGTGTCTTATTTTTCACCTTTCTTTTTAGGTGATTCAAATGTCGCTCGAACGGGTACATCCATCGATATTCAACGGGTCCACCAACACATGCCTCATAGGATAGATGAATCGACAAATGCTCCATAGAGTCGAAGAATCCAGGAGGAAACACCCTCTCTAGCTTGCATAGTATTACCGCAATGTCCTTCTCTTACTTTTCTAGACGATCAACGAGCAATTTCTTAGAACAAAGATCCCTGAAGAATATGCTAAGCTCCGTCAATGGATCCCAAACTGCCTGCGGTAAGAATTTCCGAAAAGCAATCGGAATTAACCTCTTCATGAATACGTGACAGTCGTGGCTCTTCATACCCATCAATTTGTTTTCCTTTGGATCGACACATCTTCTCAGATTTGACACATATCCGTCTGGAAATTTTAGGCCCTAGATCCACCGACAAAGTCTCACTTTATCCTCCTTGTCCAGCAAGAAAATTGACTTCGGCAGGAACTGTTTTCTATTCTGCTGTATCAAATACAATGCAGGGCGTTTGCATATTTCTTCTAAGTCCAACCTGGCCTTGGGATTGTCTTTCGTTTTTTCCTTTACGTCCATCACAGTATTAATTATGTTATCAAACACATTCTTCTCAATATGCATGACATCAAGATTATGTCTGATCAGATTGGTACTCCAGTATGACAGATCCCAGAATATGCTCCTCTTTGTCCAGTTATGATCTCTACCAAATCCATCGCACTTGTACCCAGTTGTAGGATCTTCGATAGCACTTGGAAAATCTTTAACCTCCTCCCATATCGTGGCTCCGCACCACCTTGGCGGTGGATCACCCTTCTCTACAACGCCGGCACGGAATGCATTCCTGTTCCTTCTGAACGGATGATCTTTTGGCAGAAATTGCCGATGACAATCAAAGAAGCACGGTTTTCCTCCGTGTTTCAAGCGGAAAGCCTTACTACGGTCCATGCAATACGGACATGAGAGACGGCCATGAGTGCTCCATCCAGATAACATTTCATAGACTGGAAAGTCGTTGATGGTCCACATAAGGGTTGCCTTCATCTGAAAATTCTGCTTCCTGGAAACATCGTACGTGTTAGCGCCTACTTTCCATAACTGATTCAACTCATCTATCAAAGGTTGTAAGTACACGTCAATATTCCTCTTGGGATTGTTCGGACCAGGAATTATAACGGTTAGAAATATGTACTGAGTCTTCATGCACATCCAAGGCGGTAGGTTATACGGAGTGACAATCACAGGCCAGCACGAATACTGGGATCCCGAAAGACCAAAAGGAGACCGTCAGAAGATAGTCCCAACCTGACATTACGCGGATCTGAAGCAAAATTAGGATACACTCGATCAAAGTGCTTCCACGCTTCTCCATCGGATGGGTGATCCAACACTCCTTCAATCTGTTCTCGCATGTGCCAACTCATATTTTCGGCCGTCTCTTTCACCATAAATAATCTTTGCAACCGCGGCGTTAAAGACAAGTAGTGCATTGAATCGGTCGGTCTTCTTGCACCGGTAGACCTTCCTGTACTAGTTGTCTTATAGCGATCAGCACCACAAAATCTGCACACATCTGCGTCCTTGTCGTCTTTGTAGTACAGCATGCACCAATTGCGACAGGAATCGATTTTCTCGTATCCCTTCCAGAGCGATCTCACCATCCTCTTAGACCGATAAAAGTCTTTAGGCAACTTAGCACCCGCCGGCAAGATCTCTATAATCAACTCCAACACTCGGTTGTAGCATTCTTGCAACATGTTAAAATCTGACTTAATGCTCAACAGTCTTGTAACCACCTCCAACGGTGAATGATCCTCACAACCAGGATACAATGGAGTCCTTGCATTCTCCAGCAACTCCATGAACTGTGCAACATCGGCGTTCGGTGCCTCCTCAGGTGCATCATGAACGAAATTAGGCCCCGCAGCATCGAAAACCATGTTCACGCACCCGTCGTCGTATGCATGATTATCTGAAACAAAATTAGGTCCCGTATGTATATACGGCTCAATGTAAGGCTCCGGCTCTGATGCTAAAGACACAAGTTCTCCGTGTGCGGTCCACTGATAGTAATTAGGCGTGAAACCCTTCGAGTACAAATGATATGTCACTTCCACTTCTGGATAATATTTCACGTTATGACATTTTACACACGGACACTTAATTTTGGTGCCGTCCATGTACTGAGGGAACGCCTTAGCAAACTGCAGGAACTGCTCTACTCCCGCTATGTATTCATCCCGCACACCACACATATCATCAGGACGACGATTGTACATCCATGAACGATTCCGCAAGTAGTAATTCATATCCATTTGGAAATAATTCTGCAAAGATGGACACACATTATCCAACAGGCACAAATTCGTATATTATGTCTTATTATGGGACACACATTAGTAGCGGACAGTTACTAATAATAATAATATGCAATCTAGGTCAAACTAAGTTGTACTAAGTCAAACAAAGTCAACCGAGGTCAATCTAAGTCAAACAAAGTCAAACAAGGTCAAACTAGGTCAAGGGTTGACCTACAGTTGACTTTGTCAACTCTTAATCCAATCTAGGTCAGTTGTTGACTCTACTTTGACTTTCAGTCAAAATAGTCAACCTTAGTCAACCTACGGTCGATACCGATACGGTTTTGGCATGTTCCGATCCGATACAGACCGATACCAAATATTGACCGATACCGACATTGGGGGTCTTTGTTCCGATCAATTCGGCAAAACCAATCGGTAAGGGTGACTACTATTTCATATAATTTCAAAACTACTAAGAAATAATGCTGAAATACTTAAAATTATGCCTAAATGTATAAAATATATGTTTTTAAATGTAAATAATTTATTAATAATTATTTGTTTTCCGATACCAAAGTCCGATACTCCGATACGATACCGCCGATACTACCGATATCGCCGATACCAATACTCATAGGAATAGTCCGATACCGATTCCGATACCGATATTGTGAACCTTGGGTATATATCGTCAACATTTCAGATTCTTAAAATGAATTTCAAATGGATTTTTGATTGTATATATATGTGTATTTGTGTGTATATCATGGTTTAAAGTATCGGCCGATACCGATCCGATACGGCCGATACCGATACGGTTTGGCAAGTCCGATTCGATACCGACCGATACCAAATATTGATCGATACCGACATTGGCGGTCTTTGTTCCGGTCAATTCGGCAAAACCAATCGGTAAGGGTGACTACAATTTCATATAATTTCAAAACTACTAAGAAATAACGCTGAAATACTTAAAATTATGCCTAAATGTATAAAATATATGTTTAAATATAAATAATTTATTAATAATTATTTGTTTTCCGATACCAAAGTCTGATACTCCGATACGATACCGCCGATACTACCGATATCGCCGATACCAATACTCATAGGAATAGTCCGATACCGATTCCGATACCGATATTGTGAACCTTGGTGTATATACATTGTATACATATATATTATATATGTATTTGTGTGTGTATGTAAGTGTGTGAGTATATATATACATGTACACATATGTATTTGTGTGTATGTAAGTGTGTGAGTATATGTATTTGTGTGTGTATGTAAGTGTGTGAGTATATATACATGTATATACATTGTATACATATAGTCCGATACCGATTCCTGCACCATCCCCTGCCCCCCCCCCCTCCCCTACCCTGCACCCACCCCAACCCTCTCCTGCGCCCTCCCCCTACCCTCCCCCCCCCACCCCCCCTCCCTGCCCCCCTCCCCTGCCCTCCTCCCTACCCCTGCACCCCAACCCTCCCCTGCCCCCCCTCCCCTGTCCCCCTCCCCATACCCCTGCACCCACCCCTGCACCCTCCCTGTCCCCCTCCCCCTATCCCTGCACCCACCCCAACCCTCCCCTGCCCCTCTCCCCCTACCCCTGCACCCACCCCAACCCTCCTCTGCCCCCCTCCCCCCTCCCCTGCCCCCTCCCCTACCCCTGCACCCACCCCAACCCTCCCCTGCCCCCGGGTACCCCACCCCTCCCTCCACCCCTCGACAGTAAGACCCCTCCACCCCTGCACCCACCCCCTCCCCTCTCCCCCCTCGACAGCTAGGGTTAGGGTTCTCGTGTCCGTGTCTGTGTCTAGATAGCTAGGGCTAGGGTTAGGGTTTACCTGAGGAGGGTGGCTTCGTCGAAGGATGGAGACGGCGAGGAGGGTGGCTTCGTCGGAGGAGGAAGGCGGCGAGGAAGGGCTCCTTCGTCGGAGGAGGGAGGCTGGTCGCCGGACGGAGTGGTCAACGGGCGAACGGGGTCGTCGGAGGGAGAAGAGGGAGGGTGTCGCCGGAGGGAGGGGTCGCCGGAGGGGAGGGTTCGCCAGGGGAGAGGGGAGAGGGAGAGCGGGAAGAAAAATTTTGGGCAAAAATTTTGTGATTTCGACCGGGCTAGGAACCCTATATGAAATACAACAGCGACGCATAAATTATACGTCGCTAAACGTCGTAATACAGCGACGTACAATGGACGTCCGTCGCAAAATGTTGCCCATCAGCGACGTAACTTATACTACGTCGCTGAACGTCGCTACACAGCGACGGACAGCGATGTGTAGCACACGACGTCGCTATAGGTAATTATCAGCGACGATATTTCCGCCGTCGCTAATATACGTCGCTATTTTAGCATATTTTAGTAGTGACATATTTCAGAAAAGCTTTTTATACCTAAGGAATGTTCGAAATTCAGCTTGTAAATCAGTCCAATGTAATTAATGTGATTAATGAAATCACTCCTTCTGCATATACTCTTGAGTTGTGGCATAATAGGCTAGGACATGTTCATTATAAACGAATAAACAGAATGTCTAGTCTAGGACTTATCTCCAAATGTGGGGGTAAGGTAGAGAAATATGAAGTTTGTGCTCAAACAAAGATCAGAAGGAAACCCTTTCCTCGGGTTAATCGAAGTACAGATCTTCTGGAGTTGGTACACTCCGATATCTGTGACTTCAAACAGTTCTCTACAAAGGCCGTGATGAAGTATTTCATAACCTTCATCGATGACTTCTCAAAGTATGCGTTCGTCTACTTGCTGAAGGCTAAAGACGAAGCATTCGAAAAGTTCAAGGAGTTCAGAGCCGACGCTGAGCGGCAGACTGGACAACAACTCAAAGAATAAGAAGTGATCGAGGTGGGGAGTACAGGTCTCATGAATTTGCATCATTCTGCAAAGATCATGGAATTGTCAATGAGACTACGGCTCCGTACTCTCCTCAATCAAACGAAGTAGCAGAGAGGAAGAACAGAACGTTAACAGAAATGATTAACTCAATGTTGTTGACTGCTGGACTTCCTAAGTGCTACTGGGGAGAAGCTGCACTGACGGCCACTTTTATTCTGAATGGGTGCCTCATGCAACTTCTGACATTACTCCTCATGAACTATGGTTCAAAGTCAGACCTAACTTGAATGTCATTCGAGTGTGGGGGTGTCTGGCATATGTCAAGCTTCCAGATCTGAAGATTCAGAAGCTTGGGACAAGGACTACTAAGACGATCTTCTTGGGGTATGCCGAAAAGAGTGATAATCGGAGATTTCTTGATATTGAGTCAAATCATTTTATTGAATCTCGCGACGCAGAATATTTTGAAGACCAATTTACAAGGCATAAGAATATTGTTCTTGCAGATGTTCCGGAATAATGAGGGTGCACAGGTCTTCAATGAAGATGTGGTCCAAGAAGATGTTGTTGAAACAACGGTTGAACCAGATCTCGCTGAGCCGTCAACGAAGCGAGTGAGGAGGCCGAAAGACTCCGTAAGTGACTTTGTCACCTATCATGTGAAAGCTGATCCGCTTACCTATGATGAGGCGATGAAGACCAGAGACATGGTTTTCTGGAATGAGGTGATTGACAATGAAATTGATTCCGTCACCTCAAATAACATTTGGGTGTTGGTTGATCTTTCTGAAGGAGCGAAACTCATCGGATGCAAATGGATCTTCAAGAAGAAGATGAAAGCAGACGGAACTATTGACAAGTTCAAGGCTAGGTTGGTAGCCAAGGGATTTTCTCAGAAGCAGGGGATTGACTACTTTGACACGTATGCTCCAGTAGCCCGGATGACTACCATCAGAATATTGATTGCTCTCGCAGCGATACATAAGATGGTGATACATCAGATGGATGTGAAAACGGCTTTCCTAAATGGCGAGCTGACCGAAGAGAATTATATACAACAGCCAGAGGGATTTGTCGTCAAGGGTCTTGAAGACAAAGTCTGCAAGTTGGTAAAATCTTTGTACGGTCTTAAACAGGCTCCCAAGATGTGGCACGAGAAATTTGACAAAGTTATAAGGTCAAATGACTACATGGTCAGCGAGACGGACAAGTGTGTTTACACGAAGTTTGCTGATGGAAGAGGTGTGATCGTTTGTCTATACGTGGACGACATGTTTATCCTAGGTACGGATATGCGCTGTGTCACGGAGACAAAGAAATTCATCTCGAGCAAGTTCAGTATGAAGGACTTGGGGGAAGCTGATGTGATCTTAGGGATCAAGATCATCCGGACAGACACTGGACTAGCGTTGTCACAGTCTCATTATATTGAGAAAATGATCACTCGTTATGGGTATCGGGATCTTCCAAGGATCGATACGTCGTACATGTGTGATCTGAAGCTGAAGCCTAATTCAGGAGAAAGCGTCAGGCAGCTGGAGTATGCAAGCATAATCGGGAGTTTGATGTATGCTACTACTGCCACAAGGCCTGACATAGCTTTCGCTGTGGGAATGCTGAGTCGTTTCACGAGCAACCCAGGTGTTGAACACTGGAAAGCTGTGAACCGGGTTATGAGATATCTCAAGAAGACTCAGACATATGCACTGTACTACAACGGAGATCCGCCGGTAGTGGAGGCTTCAGTGATGCCAGCTGGTGCTCAGAGGTGGAGAGCGAGAGGTCCACAGGTGAATTCATTTTCACAATGGGTGGAGCTGCTATATCGTATAAGTCGAAGAAGCAGACTATGCTCTTACGGTCATCCATGGAATCTGAGTTCTTTGCACTTGATACTGCAGCCAAGGAAGCAGAATGGCTTCGAGAGCTCATGTATGATCTTCCAGTAGGTGGGGCACAAATACCGACAATACCGATATACTGCGACAACCAGACGACTACGGCGGTGGCATCAAATGACCTCTTCAACGGGAAGAAGAGGACTGTGCGGTTGAAGCACAGGGCAGTACACGATCTTATCAAGAGAGGTGTTATTGCAGTGATTGATGTTCAGAGTCAGAAAAACCTGACGGATCCGTTCACCAAGGACCTCAAGCGCTAGCTGGTCGATCACTCAGCATGTAAAATGGGCTTGAAGGCATTCTGATATTGTATTATTGTATTCCTACCATAAAGTTTTATGCTAATAGTTCAAAGAGAAATCTACTAGGCATCTAGCTTTTGGTTCAAGGGAGGACCACTAATCGGAAGAATATCAGGAACGGTGGGTACATGTTCTATTGGAGATGGAGAGGTTACGGACCTATAACCAATGTTGTCCACTGTTGTTTTCTGCGAAAAAAGATTCCTGTGGGAAGGTTGGCTTAATTGTCTTAATGAGTTCTCAGGCAGAGTGAATGCCTGGTGTGCTTTACAGGAAGCACGGTAGAGCAGCACTACAAGGAGTGAAACTCCATGCTATAGTGGGGTGACTCCACAATGAGGTTCCTATATGTGGGGTGCTGCCCAGGAATAGGATAAAGCCTCGGCTTTGCTGGCCAAGTCACAGCGGCGTAGCACCGCAAATATGCAGTTAGCCTAATGTTGTATGTTAAAATAAAGAGGGGTGTTGTCAGCATTAAAAAGAGGAGGAGTTCCTCATGATACACTGGCACGACACCACGATGAGGTACCCGGTTAGGGATAAAGCCTCGTCCTTGCAAGCCATATCGTTGCGGCGTAACACCGCAAAGGAGCCTAAGGCTTCATGTTGGGTAGTTTGGCACTACAAAGAGGCGGTTGCCTCATGCTACAGTAGTATGACACTACGATGAGGTTCCCGGTACGGGATAAGGCCTCAGTTTTAAGCCATGTCATAGCGGCGTACCACCGCAAGGAAAGCGCAAAGCGCTTCATGCCATGTCTCTTTATAATGAACTCACCTATAGTGTATGGACAAAGAGATATCAGGCCATCTCTTGAGGGTAAACTTGTAGACGCCCAAAATTATACACTGAAATCAGGCTGGCACAGAGCCTTTAATGTGTAGTCAGAAATACATGTAACTACATTATGTGAGTGAGAAGAATTTCAGCTATGATGCAGAATTCAAGGCTTAGTCCATTCTTGTATTATAGTCTGTTGTTTGAACCATGCGGGAAGATTCAAGTCGTCAGCGACATCTCTCCTAAATGCATGATGGAAAGTTACTGTGGGGAACACTTATACTCATATATAGAGATATGGGGGATTGTTGGATTTTGGTCTTTTTCAAAGAGATTTTTAGTCCCACATCGGCTAGACCAAAAGACTTGTATCTCTATATATTAGCTTTGCTAGTTTAGAGATGCATACGTGGTGTGGATGTGCACATGGGTGTGCCATGTAGGATTATTTTTCTAATGGAAAAAAGGCTAAATCAACAATTGAAAGCATTCATGCTTTTTGTTCTTGGAAAATTTATTTCCATGGGAGCTAAGCCCCTTAGGGGTTTAGGGACTCGGACTCGGGCTCATGGGATCATGAAGCGTAATGTGGCGTTTTGTTGGCACACTTTGCACTTAGCACGTCAGCATCGTCGCTAGACGCATAGTGCGCTTTAGTTGCGCTCGTAGGACGAATAAAGCTTGCTGGATCCTGGAAGAGTAGGAGTGTTCCAAGTTTTCCGACGAACTTGCTGGTTCCTGGAAGCTGTTCGTGTAGGGCGAATAAAGCTTTGAGCAACGGTGATTATTCACCCCAGCAGGAGATCTTCCATCTTTCGTCAGTCACCTTCTTCATTGCTGCCAGTAATTCTGATTGTATCTTCTTTTTAGAAGTACTACGATCGATTGCTGTTGATTACGAAATCTTTTTAGATTCTCCTAATTCAGGATCACATTCCTTGAAGTGTTGATTTGAAACATTGTCTTTACAATCGTTTCATATTCTCAAATTTTTCATCGAAAAATTGTACCCGGCAATAACACGGATTACATGTATCTGCGACAACCTTCCTTTCTCTTTTAGCCTCTTGATGACGTGCAACTCTTGCTTCCGCTGCATCAGTCCTAGGTTTCAGGCCATTATTGTGCTCATTCGGAACAGCATCGTTTCCTGTTTGTTGTGCAGAAAGCCTTTGCAATCCTCCACTAACCCAATTTCCTTGCCGGACATGATTTTTTGGGTCCGAGATTTAGGCTGCCAATGAGGTCTTGTATTATCGCCAATGGCCGTCTTGCTTTCATTTTTTCATGACTTCGCCATCATGAGAATCATTCTGAGGTTGAATTTCACTTCTATCAGTTATCCCCCCGTATGCACCTGTATTATAGGTAGGATAGACAACAGAGGCACTAGGTGGCAGACTGTCTAATATCATTGCAACCATTGTTTGTTCGTTTCAACTCTCCTTTAAGTGCGGTATCAACCATAGATGGTTGGAGATCACAGGACTTTTGAACAGATTTTGCAGGCTCAAGAGAGAAGGAACCTTCTATTGATGCAGATTCATCAGAGCTCCGTTGACGCCATGATGCATATATTTTCCCATGCTTGCTACGCTTGATGTTCTCCCCCGTCCTTGCTATCAGAAGCAATCCTAGCTTTCCCGATTGTTATTCCATCGGGTCTGGCACATTCAACAGTTGGCGTAACAGAATCAGGTTTCTCAGACATATCACCTGATCTTCCCTGTGTGCAGGCGGGAGAATCTTGTTGCGAGCACCGAGCTAACCTGCTGGGAGAGTTCTTTGGCTAATAGGGCTTTGGGACGTACCTCTCCATTTCATCCCGCTTTCTTTTCGTTACACTTTGCATGTCATGTCGACTCTTTCCAGACGGACTGGTAGCTTCAATCATACTGTTCTTGCTAACTTCTACAGATGGTTCATTCTTGTTTGGTGGCTTGACAGGTGCCCAGATGACAGCCTCAGTTCCACCGAGATACTTGGAAACTAGCTTATTAGCCTGTTGGCTTTTCGCCAACTTTCTATGAGCATGAGGCTTCCACTGGTTACTTATCCTAGTTTGTGATTCTTCAGTTGCTATGGTCGACTCTTGGTCCAAAGGAATACCCAACACTTCCCTGGAACTTTGTACAGGTGAGGCTTACTACTGTTTCAGTCAAACTGTCAAAATGAGCAGATACAGCTGCTGCTGCTGCTGCTGCTGACAAAGAGGATTTGTTTTTTCTACTTCCAGGGTGAAGCTCATGGGAGATCCCCTCAGTATCTGCTGAAGAATAGGTATAGTTTGGTAGAGCCTCATCCAGCTTGTTCCGATTACTTTTTGCACTCCTAGGACTGCAAACGAGCCAAGCCGAGCCAAGCTTTTGTAAGCTTGAGCTTGGCTTGACTAGGATTAATCGAGCTCGAGCTCGAGCTCGAGCTCGAGCTTAAGCTTGATAAGTTTTTTTTTAATTTTAGAGCTTGAGCTTGACTTGAGCTTGTTTATATTAAGCTTGAGCATGGCTTGATTTTTGAGCTTGGCTTGATAAGCAAGCTTAATTCAAGCTTGATAAACAAGCTCAACTAGCTCAAAATCAAGCTCGTTAAATTTGATTTCAAGCTCGCTCTTTCAAGCTCATTAAGCTTGATTTCAAGCTTAATTAACAAGCTCGATTTCAAGCTAGTTATATTTGAATACAAGTACATATAATATTAACAATTTATTTACAAAAATTTAATTAAAAAAGTTCCTTAATGTCAGTTATTAAGGACATATAAATATACAATGCCCACAACTATATACAAACATATATAAAATTAAAATTTAACAAAGAACAAACGAGCGTCTAAACAAGCTCCTAAACGAGATTCTAAACAAGCCAGCTTGCAAGCTCATAAACGAGCTAGCTCGCGAGCTCAAACGAGCCGAGTATTTCTAAGCTTGAGCTTGGCTCATTTATTAAACGAGCTCAAAAATGAAGCTTGAGCTCAACTTGTTTACTAAATGAACCGAGCTCAAACGAGCTTTTATCGAGCCGAGCTTCGAACAGCTTGCGAACTTATTGGCTCATTTGTAGCCCTATGCACTCCTATTGTTTTTCTTCTTGTGGTGAACAGAATCTTATTGTTAGTCAAAACTCCCGTGTTTCTAATTCCATTGTCATCTGTGTGTATCACTGCTTCCGACTCACATGCTAAGGTACCACTGGAAGCTTCAAGGAAAGTTATATCGGCTTTTGGAACCGCACCAGCTCCAGGACCCTGTTTATTGTACAGAACATGCATCATTGGTTGGTGGTGGATACTGGAGAATGACTAAACTTCTGGTTTGAACTTTCTGCTAACGTTCTTTTCTTCAACTCTTCCAACTTTGCCAAAGCTTTTGCTTTTTTTCCCCTTATTCGTTCCTCTTCCTCCTGCAGCTGTCTCGCACGCTGCCTTGCTATCTCTTTTATCTTTGTAAGCATCAAGTCAAAAACATAATCAATACATATTCCTAAGTAAGGAAGAACAGCCTAAAAGATACGGGGAGCACATAATGGTGACAGTTTCCAAAAAAACCAGAGAATAAAAGCAACCATGGCAACCATGAAATTACTATTTTCATCCACAAAGCTTTTTCTGATAAAAAGATCCTCAAGTAAACAAACTCTAATAATTCAGTAGACAGTAATAATAAATAAATTTTCACGATGACAAGTTTTTTGTGGCAAATCGGTTTTGCATTTCCCACATGTAAACTCACAAATTTTTAACACTAAAGAAAAGTAGGAAATTTCCATTTGCCAACTAGAATTAAATTATAACAAGTTTATGCGTGTATAATCAACATATTTGCCGCTAGAATATGAGTAAAGCCTTTTTCCTTTCAAAATGGGTAAAGATCCTCGGACTATGTTGCACGAATAAGGATACGGGCACGGACACAATATGGATGCAGCATAGGAGCATTTTAAAATAGGTAAAGAGGTAGTTAACTATGTTGTATGAATATGGCTATGGATACAAACACGGACACAATACGGATACGGACATCATTTTGCCATGTCCGTGCAACATAGTCCTCATATAAGGAAAAAAAATACTTTAGCTATTGCTAGACAACAGATACTTTGGTAGAAACATGGCATCACATTTTGGAATTACAATGAATAAAGTAATAAAGCACATGATTGCATTAAAATTGTAACATATGAAATATGTGAAAAAATGAAACAAACTTCATGCCATCTTAAACCTTCATTTCTTTCATAAGTATCGATCTTAAAGGAAACACTTACAAGTAATTCTCTTTTCCAAGTTTCAAATAGTATCTACCTTCCAAACCTCTAAGATCAGGTATCAAGTTTATATGAAAAAAAAGATTTCAGTTTGAAGCAAAAAATGCAGGCCTAAATGCAAAAAAAATTAACGATAATGTTGCAAACCTGGACTTTACGATCAATTGTATCCAAAGAGAATGCTGAGTAAGATCCATCACTAGATGCTGGTACATGAGGCACTCCATGATTCTCATGAGCCTCCAAAGTAGCAGCAGAGTCGAGAACACGGATATCATGTCCTCCCTTACCACTCACAGCAGTAATTGTTGAGGACTCACTTCCAGGAATTCATTTCGCATCATTGCCATGCCTGCTGGATCTTGGTTTAGCATGACGATCAATTTCCCTTGGCACCATGGACTCCTTTCTGACCCTGAGAATTAGCATCTTCATTGGTTCCGATAGGAGCTGGTGGAGCATGGAGAACTTTCTCATTGCAAATTGATTCACGGTTTCTCTCTTCTGTTAAGGCGTATGGATTGCTAGGAACAAGGACGGCCTCGCTAGAGGTAAGCACATTAACCATGGAGGTAGATTGACCATAAATAATAGTCTCATCCTTGGATTCTGTTCTCTCTTATGAAGAAATTCATTTGAAATTCACTTTGGCCATCAGTAACTCAGTGTTTTAGTATTTAAGCCCTCTCCCTTCTCCATCAGAGTGGACTTTTTTTTCATAACATGGTTATAAGTTGTCACGATCCGATCCCAATATAGTGGATCTAGTCGGATCATGTCCAGCCTGCACCGTTGTGAGACGGCAGCAGTAAGCTGTATCAAGCAGTGAAACACAACATGCAGAAACATCTAATGGAAATAAAACATTTTATTCGACTGGAAAAAGTCTAAAAATAAAACAAACAACAACAATATTCATTATATTACAATAGATTCTGCAAAGGAAAGTAAAGGAAAGTGCTAAGCCAACATTTTAGGGTTCAGAGGTTCCTGGTTCAGCCTCTGGGGGAAGCAAGTCTGTCTCTAAAAAGTGCAGTAAGGCAGCTCCGCTTCGTCGTAATCACCTAAAAATGTTGGGTCTCCAGTCAGGAGGGAGCAAGAACATATTTCATCCACATCTAGCAATTCTAAATTAATAATAAATGTAAAGTGCGAGACAGTTAAAGAAACTTTTTTTTTTGTATTTAACAGTAAGAATACCAACAAGCAAGACGATGTCAATGTCCAGAATGATAAAATGCTAAACTAGTGTTTGAGTATTTAACAGGGCCTGTGACCGACTGGCAATATGTATACTAACGTTTTGGCCAAAACGAATAGTATACGTTACGGCTCAACCCCCTGTGTGGTAGGGGTTAGCGTGAGACAAGAAAGGAGTAAGATTTGGCTTTGGTCACAGACATACTACTCCCCCAAGCAATCCCCAAGTCAATGAGTCAATGAGTCAATAATCAAAACTAACATGTCAAGATAGTCATCCAGCAATCCATCAACCTGTGTGGAGTCCGAGAGGGATCCACAGTGAATCAGTGTAACTATACTACATGTAACTAACTGATGCATACATTTAATTATCAAAATAAAACGTAGACATGGAATAGATATGAAACTTACCTCAGATTATTCTTGACTTGGCAGCAACCAGAAAGTAACTGCTAGGGTTTACAGATCCAAACCTACAAGATCATAACGTCAGTTTTAGTAACCAGAATTACACCCTAAATCTAAGGTACAAAACTAGGCCAAGCCTACAGGTTGGTGATCCTAATTGGAAACCATTTGTACATAAAGTAGGTTTTGTTACTAAACTAAAATTAGTATATAACCGTTTAAGTAAATATAGGTTTTGTCGTAAATAAATAATTATTAAGGACAATTATTTTAAAAAATATATTTCTTTGAAATTAGTAATTTTGTAGGAAAATAGATTTATCTAAAAATATTTGAAAGTAGAATTTATTTATCGAGATTAATTATTTAACAAAAATAGTTTTCCTTAAAATTATATCTTTTAATCATTTCCGTAAATAACATAGAAAATCACCTTTAATTATTAAAATAGCAATTAATGCATAAAAATACATTTCTTACCAAAATAATGGTTTTAAGTTACTATAAAAGATTTCGGATTTTATTACTAAATATCATTTACAAAAATAATTATTTTAACACATAATTCGTTTTATAGAAATTAATTAGATTTCTTTATTAATCTATTTACCGAAAATCTTTTGATTTAAAAACATTTAAAAGAGAATTTATAATATATATCATTATCTATTTGAAATTAATTTTATTATATATTTTTCTAACAAAATTTTTACTTAAAGAATAATAATTCTAATCCACTATTTATTAATTAATGCCTAAATAAAATAAAGGCTTTTGTAAATAATCTACTAAATGATTTTTAGGTTTTTAGATATACAAACAACCAAATTTATAAACACAAAAATAATCTAATTCATAAATCCACATTTTAAATTAGTTAAAGTTTATGCAACCAGCAACCTAAACAAAGTTTCCTAAATGAATTTATTACCAACATTGCTATTAATAATACACAACACTAAATAACAATCTACAGAAACTATATTAATCTACAGAATAGTCTCTAAGGCCAGAAAGTGAAATATGGGTTCTGTGAGAATGACAGAAGGAAAAGGAAAAGGTTTACCCAAGGCTTGCACGAAGGAGTACCGAGGGGAGGCTGGACTCGGAACAACAGTGGAAACGACGAGCACGGGTACGTGCACGCACACGACGAATACGCGACGACAAGGCACGCAGGGGAGACGGCGAACGCCGGGCGGAGGGCGCAGGGAGGCGCCGGGGTTGGCGACGGCGGGATGTGCTGGGTCGACCCCTGGGAGGCGCTGTCGGGGGCTGGCCCGGCGCGACGGTCGGGAAGGCGCACGCTGGTCGGGCCGAGCGGGCGGAAAATGCCGGATGGGGGCGCACGGTGTAATGACCCGCTCCGCCCTAGCGGAACGGCGATTTAAACGGCAAGTGCAACGACTCAAATGAGCCGTCGACCCGAAGAGTTACGTCGACCTGAGGAAGAATCGATGCAAGGCTTATATTAGTCCGTCAAAGATGAATCCAGACAGACTTTCAAAGGCGCGCTGAGTATCGCTCCGCCGATGCGAACATCGCTAAGGTGGGTGGCTCCGATGAACCCGTCTTTGCTTAGCCTAGACACATAACAATACAACACTAATGCTAGAATTGCTAGGCGATAACACCGCGCATGCTAATAAATGACTCAACACACCTAGCTAAGGGAATAATCTCATCTTGTATGCTTGTATAGAATATGGAAAAGAACATGGAAAAATGTAAGAACTCTCGCACCGCGCTCCACGCTCATGCTAAGGCACAAGCTTACGTACAAGTCCCTTATGCATTCAACATAAACAATGAATGGTTTACAACAATGAAACTGAAGACTATCAATATAGTCGTTCCGAATAGAGTATAGCAACAATAAAAGATTATGGGACCGATGGGTCGCCAAGGTGACTCCCGCACGGGGAGTTGCATAATGTGTGAATGAATGAACCAACGAATGAAAGATTGAATATGTGAATGAATCAATGAACGAACAGACAATATGAAATAAAGAAAAGAAAGAATGAATGAAAGATAAGAAGGAAAGGATGGTTAGCGACAGGTGTGACGGGCACGTGCAACGGGACTCGCTACCCGCGCTGCACGGACGCCAACCTGGTCGATAACCCATTAAGGCTAAGGGTTAGCCTACGGCTCGGAGATAGCCGTTAAGTTAAAATAACAAACCAAAAGAAAACGAAATGGTCATGGACAATCCACTAGTATACGGGAGGTGGGAGATATAAGGGATTTCCGGCGGCACGGTCAAAGTGTGAAGGACGTGCCGGTCCGGACGGAAATCAAAATTTGGCTTACGTACAGGCCTGAGTGCGGGCTTGGCCACCAGGGGACGTAAGGCCAGGTATTTCAAAAGACTATCAGGGTGTACCAAGCCACACGCCATGATAGGTGAGAAATTACCAAGGGGGAAGACATGTCCAAATTGGCTTGTGATGCCAGCGACCGATGCATATAGATTAAGTGGGCTTTGCTGGTGGCAATCCACGTACAAGTCCTTGCATTGAAATCAAAGTAGTCTAAGTTAACTAAATGAAGTACCTTCTGAACAGGCTTGAATATGACACACTAAATAATCGAGAGTACTTCGGCAAAGGAGTTAGAAAACACGCCTACGACGCGCTAGGACCCGAGGCAGGGACACGCCCTTGACATTGAAAGTTCACATGAATCACGTTAAGTTATTTTCTATGAATTGTTGAAACTTGGTTTACTTTGGACAGGGAAGGCCGGACGGTAAGTATGGGTAAGTTGTACATGTAATTCCATGCGACACTTGTATTCGGCAACACGAGATAGGCTATGAAATATGCCATATAAATGATCCTAAGGCAAGATTAGAAAGATAATGAATGATAGACGGTGCATAAAAGTAAATATAACGTGTTTGGTAATGATATCATTGTGGGCGAGCTAGCCTCCCCACCAGTGCATAACAATGTACTGATAACCCCACAGTCTGCTTGCAGGATGCAGGAGACGTCATCGGATGCAGAGCTTCCCTCGAACGTGCTAAGGCGCGAAGCTATCTCTGGAGCCTTGGAGCGTTACAAGGTGCTGGAGCACCATATACAGGACATAATGTATCGGAACATCGTCATGAATCATTCTATGTTGTAAGCCACTTGGCACGCCTTTTATGTTTCAGAGAGAGGAGAGCTTGAGCGATTTGTATTATCAGCCTAGTGCCGCTTGTAAACTTCTTGAATGTCAATAAAGAGTTGAATTCGCTTTCAATTTGTGTTCATTTACTTTCCGCTGCAAATGGAGACACTCTGTGCGACTCTGTGGCCTAGCTCAAATCGGCCATTTCTGGACATAGCCTTGCACGAGCGCAACCTAGGCCCGTACGGCATCACGCCTTAGCGAGGACGATCGCTCCTGTGGGAGCGGGACATGACACACGGATCGGTGGGGACGCTGGGCGGGGGTCACCGGCCACAATGAAATATGCCATGTAAATGATCCTAAGGCAAGATTAGAAAAATAATGAATGATAGACGGTGCATAAAGTAAATATAACGTGTTTGGTAATGGTATCATTGGGGCGAGCTAGCCTCCCCACCAGTGTATAACAATATACTGATAACCCCACAGTCTGCTTGCAGGATGCAGGAGACGTCATCGGATGCGGAGCTTCCCTCGAATGTGCTAAGGCGCGGAGCTATCTCTGGAGCCTTGGAGCGTTGCAAGGTGCTGGAGCACCATATACAGGACATAATGTATCGGAACATCGCCATGAATCATTCCATGTTGTAAGCCACTTGGCACGCCTTTTATGTTTCAGAGAGAGAGAGCTTGAGCGATTTGTAATATCGGCCTAGCGCCGCTTGTAAACTTCTTGAATGTCAATAAAGAGTTGAATTCGCTTTCAATTTGTGTTCATTTACTTTCCGCTGCAAATGGAGACACTCTGTGCGACTCTATGGCCTAGCTCAAATCGGCCGTTTCTGGACTTAGCCTTGCACGAGCGCAACCTAGGCCCATGCGGAATCACGCCTTAGCAAGGACGATCGCTCCTGCAGGAGCGGGGCATGATACACGGATCGGTGGGGACGCTGGACGGGGGTCACCGGCGACGGGGTCCGACGGGACGCGACGGTAATGGGGCGAGAGCAATCTAGAAACGGAGAGGACGGCGAGGGGAGTTCGGTGGTGGTGGTGGTTGTGGTTTGGGAAATGATGGAGGAGAATGGAAGTTATGGAGGTTTGAAGAAGGTGGTGAGGAAAAGCTTCTGGATAAGAAGGAGAATTCTGAGAGTTTAATCTCTCGTGAGTTCTCTAGATCCGAAAGATGAGGGGTTACACGCGGGACCAGGGGAGTGGGGTTCATGGGTTGAACGGTTAGGAAGGTAGATGGGTTTGGGTCGGGTATAAAACCATTGGGTTTAAGTTATCGGGTTGGGCTACAATGATTGAGGACTTGGGTTTAAGGCTTAACAAATAATTAATAAATAAAATAAACAAAATAAACAAAATAAAAAAAAAAAAAAATAAGCATAGGCTTCACAACCTTCCCTCCTTAGAAAATTTCGTCCTTGAAATTTCAACAATTAATAAAGAGGGGATAGAACATACCTAGAAAAGATGAGGATACTTCTCTCTCATCTCGTCCTCTCGCTCCCAGGTTGCCTCGCTTAGAGAGTGGTGGCACCAAGCTATCTTCACAAGAGGGATTACTGCACGTCGGAATCTCTTCTCCATGCGGTCGATGATCTCCATTGGTTGCTCTGACACAGTAAGGCTAGGTCCAATCTCCTATTTTTAATGATCAACTACATGGCTCGGGTCCGGTATGTAACGCCTCAGCTGCGATACGTGAAAGACGTTGTGCAAGCCTTCGAGGCTGGAAGGTGTTTGCAAAAACAAAAGTTTATAACAAACTTACAAAAAGAGTACAAGAGTACAATAAAAGTACAATGAATTCTGGAGAAGTACAACTGTAGGAATCTGATCAGAAGACGATCACTTTATCCCTTGGACGATGTGAACTTGAATTCTAGAGGCTCTGGAGAATACAGCCGCACTTTTGCAAGTGTACTTGATCTCTATGTTGCCTTGATAATGATTGGAAACTCTATTTATAGAGTTCTGAAAATAACTGTTTTAACAGTTATTCTGATGTGCGCAATGCTGAACTGCGCCACTTTGGGTTGCGCCAACCTTATGTTGCGCCAACTTCCATTCAGTTACACAATTGTGTACTAACTGTATTTAGACGCGTGACATCATGTGATTGAGATGCGCATAGTCGTGTACTGTAACACCCCAGTCCCAAAATACGTAGGACTAGAAACGTAGACATGCCAGCTATATTCTTAAGAAGTATACTCCAATATATGGAACCCTTGTATGAATACATAAGCTGTAAAATACAGTAGAACCATAACTAATCTCATCCACACAAAATAACTGAATAAAAGATATCATATAATCGCTATGAATTGTCATTGGTACATGTAGTTGGGCGGAGACAAATCCACTACCAACTATGAAAAGAAATGCATAACAAAAAGGAAGAGTTTGGCAAGCGAAGCGAAGACGATCCAAGTGCAATCATCCTCGAGAAATAGCAATGATCACGGCTAGAGCTAGATCACCTGCGAAAGACAATAGCACACACCTGGAGAGATAACCAAGTCTTCAGAGGGACGTAACAAGACACATAATATCATGCCATATAAACTGAATAAATATGGATCAAATAAATAAGTCAATTGAATTTATATCATGGTCCAATACACACCTATTGAACGAGCTTACCATCCCCCCAACCAAACAAGGACAGAGATGGTAAACTAATTCACGGTAGCGTATCTTTCCATGCTATGAATCCAATATGGTATCCGGACCCCAACAAGGTTCAATACCTTCTCATCGAAGTACTAAGTCACACCTACAACCAAACAAGGAAAAGATGTGACGAACTAATCCGCGACAAGTTATTGTTCCAAGCCACGGTCAGATACAAGTACCCAAACCAAAAGTACTCGTACCTAACGGATAAAGGTGCCTAACCGTTCTATATGAAATGTAGTTAAGAACAATCCTTCCTATGCATGGGCCCTGGCTGAATAGGATCGGCATGGTCCCCCTTGGGGCACTAGAGGCCGAATCAATAAGAGCATGACGTTCTGCAGAATCGCCAGTGGCCGTCAGTAATCTTGGATAAGATGACCCGCGTCTCCGGCGGAGCTCACGGGTTTCAAAAGGAAAAGTGCATCGAAGCCCATACGCTAAGGAATTGTCCTCCCCGTCCAATGCCTACTCTGTTGTATCCACAACAGTAACCTCTATAACCGCTAAGTACTCAAACTAAGCATGCAACCTCTATTAGCCGTTATTCCTATCGCACGGCTTGTACGTACTGGTGGCCAGTCAATCATGAACTTCCGTGTTCTACATGCGACACACAACTTCGTGTTACCACGTGTCAAGGCCAATGAATGCAACACACATGGTGGTCCCTTAAATCTAGGTTTAATTTGTAAGAAAATAATACACAGCAGGAAATATAAATGAACAGTAAGTTCTAACAGGTTAAGCCATGTATCACAGTTTTTTTGCATAAAGAAAATAATACTAATGCATGAAATATGAGCTAAATAAATAAACAACGAATGGCAAGGTGTCTTGCCTGATAGGGCGCCTGGTGTGCTGCGATGATCATTGTGGCACGAACTGCGACTTTGATGCAACAACTATGCAAGGAGACCTCCGGTGGTGACACGGATAGTTCCATTGGTTCCAGTATGGTTGAATTAGTTAGGGTGGACATAAGGTAGGCTTGAATTGGAGAGAGAATATGAATGATGGGCTTGGACACGGACAATGTCGATAATAGAAGGAAGTTGCGTAAAACAAATACTTATACTATTTTAGAAATATTATTTTATAATATTTGATGACAACTTATAGATAATTACTGGAAAATATATAGGGGAAAGCATTTTAAGGCAAAACTCTAAATTTGTTAAAATAGAAATTTAGTATGGAGCCTATATTTTTATAAATTAAAAAAAATAATTTAAATGAAACAAAGTAATTTTAGAAACTTATTTAAGTCTAAAACCCATATTTTGTAAAACTATAATTTGTCAAATTTTTTTACCTTTAAATAGATAAAAATTTCACAGTAATAATCATAGCCCGTAATATTTGGTTACAAAATTAGTTTTTAAAGAAACTATTTATTTCAGTTAATAAAGCAATTTGAATAATAATTGGTACCAATAGTACAACAACAATAATATAATAATAATAATAATATAATAATAATATATTAAAAATTTATCAAATCTCCCTTACATACTGTATAACAAGGATCTTCATAATATAAATAAAATAAATAAACCCAATTAAGAAAACAACAACAGAAATATAATAATAATAATAATAATATAATAATAATAATAATAATAATAATAATAAATAATAATAATATAATAATAATATCAGCTATCATAAAAAGTAACAAAGAAAAACAAAAAAACAATCTGCGTATACTTCCAAAGCAACATAACTGAAGTACAAATGTAAAATTTTTATACACAGTTTCTCTTCTCCCATATTGGAGAGAGAAGATTAAAAGGTGAAAAAAGTTTAAAAAGAAAAGAACGGGAGAGAGAGGGAGAATGAAGCGAGAGGGAGAGAGACGGCATGATAGAGCGGGGCGGGATCGGCCGGCGGCTGGAGGTCGGCAGGCTCGGGGAAAGGGGCGTGCGGTGGCGTGGTGGTCTACGCCAGAGGAGGTCGGTCGGAGACAGCGGAGACGGGGTTTTTGGGTGGCCGAGGGAGAGATGGTCGGTCTTGGCGCGCGGCGAGGCTCGCCGGTCCAGGGGGCGAAGGGGGCGCGTTGGGCGACGGAGTCTCCAGTGTGGCGCGACGGCGAGAGTCGACGCTGCGGGCCAGAGGAAAGAGGAAGAGAGATCGGGAGAGCGAAGGCTGGGCGTCGGGAGGACGCGGCTAGGGCACCGGCGGCGCGACTTC